>PVIY010024610.1:0-37817 GCA_004026745.1 Myrmecophaga tridactyla
AGACATGTCTTCACCTAATCCAGCTTAACAACCACTCTTGATTAAATCACATCTCCAGGGAGATGATCTGATTACAGTTTCAAACATACAGTATTGAATAGGGATTATTCTATCTTTATGAAATGGGATTTTGATTAAAACATGGCTTTTCTAGGGGACATACATCCTTTCAAGCCAGCACAGTAGCACTCTTAATTTTAGACAATTTTAATGGGTCCATAATAACAAAGACCTGGCAAACTCAATGTCACCAGCTATCAAATCAAAACTACCCCTTATCACTTGTCTCTCTCCCACAATTAGTTGCCTCTGGTAGTGCTGTGGATTTGTTGATGTCTTCCCGTTAACTATTGGCTATAGCATGTATTTTTAGATTTCACCCATATCCCTCTACAACTGACTCTTTGTCTACTACTGAACCATTGAGATAGTTAACATGAGAATGTATTTATAAGTGTAAATTTAATCAGTGGATACATGGCACTATACATCCCTTTTCAATCATATTCACCTTCAATATGGCAATGTTACCTATAAACCTGCTAATTAGTTACCATCACTTCTATCCATTCCCTTGCATTTAGATTCAACCTCTTTGGATAGCCTTTCTTATGTATCTCTAAGTTTGCTATATTCTATAATGTAGCTTCTGAGATTACTTTTATCATGGTCATAAAAATGGAATCATACAGTACCTCCCCTTTTGTGTCTGGCTTATTTTACTCAGCATTATGTTCTCAAGTTTCATTCACATTGTCGTGTTTCAGGACATCATTTTGTCTTACTGCTGCAAAATATTCCATCTATGTATACGCCACATTTTGTTTATACACTCATCTGTTGATAGGCACTTGGATTGTTTCCATATTTTGGCAATTGTGAATAGTGCCACTATGAACATCGATGTGCAAATATTTTTTCCTGTCATTTCCCCAGCTTTTCTGAGTATATACTGAGTATTGTATTGCAAAGTCATAGGGCAACTCAATATTTAGTTTTCTCAGGAATCACCAAAATATCTTCCACAATGGCTGCACCATTACACATTGTCATCAACTGTGAATAAGAGTTCCTATTTCTCCACAACCTGTCCAACATTTGTTGTTTTCTATTTAATAGCAGCCATTTTTATAGGTGTGAGGTGATATCTCATAGTCATCTAAATTTGCTTTTCCACTTTTTATTTTTAATGCACCTTTTTAAGATATATTCACATACCATATAATCATCCAAAGTGTTCAATCAATAGTTCACAGTATCATCATATAGTTGTGCATTCATCACCACAATCAATTTTTGAACATTTTCATTACTCCAAAAAAATACATATAAGAATAAAAATAATAAAGAAAGAATACCCAAAATATCCTATATCCCTTACCCTCCCATTATTTATTTATTTATTGTCCTTATTTTTTTTTTACTCATCTGCCCTACACTGGATAGGGAGTGTTAGCCTCAAGGTTTTCACAGTCACATAGTCACATTGTAAAAGTTCTATAGCTAAACAATCATCTTCAAGAATCAAGGCTACTGGAACACAATTCAACAGTTTCATGTATTTCCTTCTAGCTATTCTAATACACTAAAAATGGGAAAGGGATATCTATATAATGTATAAGGATAATGTCCAAGATGACCTCTTAACTCTATTTGAAATCTCTCAGCCACTGAAATTTATTTTGTCTCATTTCTCTTCTTCTTTTTGGTCAAGTAGACTTTCTCAATCTTATGATGCTGAGTCTAGTCTCATCCCCAGGATTTCTGTCCCTGTTGCCAGGGAGATTTACTCCCCTGAGAGTCATGTCCCATGTAGGAGGGAAGGCAGTGAGTTTAACTGCCAAGTTGACTTCGAGATAGAGCCCATATCTGAGCAACAGAAGAGGTTCTCTGGAGGTGACACTTAGGCATAATTATAAATAGGCTTAGCTTCTCCTTTGCAGGAATAAGTTTCATAAGGGCAAGCCCCAAGATTGAATATAGCACTTTAATTAAGAGAAAGGCACTCTGAAACACAGAGCAGTAGCAGTGCCTGGCATATAGTTAAGTGCTTAAGGTATTTTAACTGTTAATATTATTATTATTCTCTGCTGTCACTGGGGTTTTCTACAGAACTTTCTGGATATGGTGTTGGTTTCCATCTTTACTTTATCAAGTGAGTTAGAGTGCAGGTCTTCAAATTGGGAGATTTGACTTTTAGATCTTGATTTTTACTACATGTTGTGTGACCTTAGACAAGTGAATTTATTTCCATGGACCCCAGTTTCCACCTCAGTAAATTGAGGGAGTTAACTAGAACCATGTTGTTCAAGTTGTGCCATGCAGCTGCTTCAAGATCCCAAGAGATGGAGGAGGCAGTTCTCCTTTTTACCTCTAGCAGGTTCTGCTGATGTCTGTTTTATACATCATGATTCTGAATACAATTTTGTTTGGAGAAAGAGTTCTGTGGCTAGAAAAAGTTTGGAAATCCCTGGAACAAATAAGATCTCTAAAATTTCTTCCATTAAAAATTGTTTCATGATTTATAATAATTAAATACCTATGCCTATGCACATATATTCTATATATATGCAGATATTTATAACATATGCAATGAAATATGAATGAAAAAACACTAGTCCAAATATAAACATAAACCAGTGGAATGATCCTTAAATATCAAAGACAGGAAAAGCAAAAACCACATTGACTTAAAGATTTCAGAAATTTCTTTTTCTTAAAAACAATTTTGTTCTAGAATATAGTATATTTCCTCCAACCAGAACAAAAAGATGCACATATGCAGTTTGTATGTACACAGGCATATTTTGAGAAAGCTATGTGTTTCCAGAGATATATATGTGTGAGTATATTTTTTGTGTGTATCATATCTATATATCATGGTTTTAAAAAATATTTTATTGAGAAATATCCACACATGTACAATTCAACCATATTATATAATCAGTGGCTCACAATATCATCACATAGCTGTGTATTCTTCACCATGAACATTTTTAAAATATTTGTATCACTTCAAAAAAAGAAATAAGAAAAAAAAGCCTCATACATCCCATACCCCTTACCCCTCCCTCTCACTGACCACAGTATTTCAATTTACCCAATTTTTACCCTTTATCTCTCCCTATTATTTATTTATTTATTTTTATTCTTTTTTTTTTTTTTACTCATCTGTATTTATCCTGGATAAAAGGAGCTTCAGATGAAAGGTTTTCACAATCACATGTTCACATTGTAAAAGCTATATAGTTATACAGTCTTCTTCAAGAATCAAGGCTACTGGAATACAGTTCAAGGTGTTCAGAAATTTTTAAGAAAAACAACACACCACCAAAAAAGGTTTTTGTTGCTGTTGTATATTAGGCAAAGAGCAAGAACAAGGAGGTATATGTCTGTGGAATGAACTCAATAGCATAATAATATAATATTAATAATTATAGGGGGAATATGGAACTGTTCAGTGTTCAGGTTTCATGTTTTCTGCACAAGAAAATGATAACTGATGTGCAAGAGTAGAAAAACATCAATATT
Organism: Myrmecophaga tridactyla; assembly: GCA_004026745.1. Taxonomy (NCBI): domain Eukaryota; kingdom Metazoa; phylum Chordata; class Mammalia; order Pilosa; family Myrmecophagidae; genus Myrmecophaga; species Myrmecophaga tridactyla. Next base: position 3,532 of record PVIY010024610.1, read on the forward strand.
AAAGATCAAGAGAGTAATGAAGATTATTAGAGCATTTAGCTACTTTAAATAGTTCAAAGATCCAGGATTAGAAGATGTCTATATCAAGGGACTGAGAAAAAGCATGCATAGCTCAATGATGTGATGGAGTTGGAAACTTGGTCCTGGGTTTGAATCTTAGCTTAGAAAATTTCTGTTTGACTGTGGTAAGTTGAATTATATACCCCAATTTAGACATGTTCATTTTTTTCTCACACAGGAAGAAAATTTATTGAATACACATGCGAGAAAATATGTGGGCATTCTCGCAAGAAAACGAAAGGCGAGAGGCCCAGCAATGTAGACATTTACTTTTTTTTAATTAAAAAAAATTTTTTTTACTGTATAGTATAAAATATATACAAAGCCAGAAATAAAAAATCAATAGTTTTCAAAGCACTCTTCAACAAGTAGTTACAGGACAGATCCCAGAGTTTGTCATGGGCTACTATACAATCTTCTCATATTTTTCCTTCTAGCTGCTCCAGAATATAGGAGGATAGAGGGCTTAAATATTTTTTTATCATCACAATTAACATTTTCTCCTTATTTTTTTGTGAAAAAAACCATACATACAAAAAAGCTATACATTTCAAAGCACAGCACCACAATTGGTTGTAGAACATATTTCAGAGTTTGACGTGGGTTACAATTTCACAATTTTAGGTTTTTACTTCTAGCTGCTCTAAGATATAGGAGATTAAAAGAGATACCAATTTAATGATTCAGCATCCATATTCATTTGTTACAGCCTATCTTCTCTGTATAACTCCACCATCACCTTTGATCTTTTCATCCCTCTCTTTAGGGGTATTTGTGCTATGGTAATTCTAAATTTTTCATACTGGAAGGGTCTTTCACTAATATGGGGTAGGGAGATAGGAATTATTTGATGTTCTGGAGAGGCTGGGCTAAGCTTCAGGACGTATCTGGACCAGGGACCCATCCGGAGGTTGTAGGTTTCTGGAAGGTTACTCTAGTGCACAGAACCCTTGTGGAATCTTATATATTGCCTTAGGTGTTCTTTCTTTCTTTCTTTAGTTTTTAATAGACCTGAGATGTTCTTTAGAATTGGCTGGAATGGTCCTGGTCGGGGGTTGGCAGGTTATGATAGGTAGCAAGGTCTAACTGAAGCTTGCATAAGAGCAACCTCCAGAGTAGCCTCTCAACTCTATTTGAACTCTTTCTGCAAGTGATACTTTATTAATTACACTTCTTTTTCCTCTTTCGGTCAGGTTGGAATTGTGCAATCTCACACTGCGAGGTGTGGATTCATCCCTGGGAGTCATCTCCCACATCACCAGGGAGACATTCACCCCTGGATATCACGTCCCATGTAGGGGGTAGGGCAATGATTTCATATACTGAGTTGGGCTTAAAGAGATGGAGGCCACATCTGAGCAACAAAAGAGGTCCTCCAGAAGTAACTCTTAGGCATGCTTATAGGTAGTATAAGCTTCTCCACTACCTACATATGCTTCACAAGAGTAAGTCTCATGATCAAGGGCATGGCCTATTGCCTTGGGTATCCCTAAAGTTTGACACAGTATCAAAGGATTCCCAGATGGTAAGGTTTAATAGTTCTGTATTCTTCCTCTCTCAGGGGATTTTGCCAATACTTTTGGATTATTTGCTCAATATATTCTAAGATGTATTCAGGCATTCCAATAATCTATACAGATTAAAGGACCTCTTTCTTATTCTGTGCTCCTTATGTTTCAATTGTTCAAATGAGCCATACAAATAAGTTGAATTAGATTATGCACAAAGAAAATTTCAGCTCCAGACCAAATAAAACTTTCTTCCAATGGTCTCAAAGAGTATGTGTGGTTTTAAAATGTAGACACTGTCTTCCTTACTCCAGCTTGTTTGGCTTAGTTCTTATCTCTAAATATCATGTTATATGTATAAAACAGCCTCTCAAAATCCAGAAATAATAATCACCTCTCTGGACTTAATATATCTGCTCTAAAAGCTTACAATCTAGGTCCCTGTTTTCTTATTAGCATTTTCTAATGGTGACCATACCATTGTTGTTCTTTCATTTCTGGCTTATTTTGTCTCACCAAATGTCCCACATGTTCATTCACATTATTGCTTGCCTCATGGCTTTGTTCCTTTTTGTAGCAGCACAACCTTTGTTCATAAGTATACACCATCATTCACCAATCTGTTTCTCCATCAGTACCTCCTTCAGCTACCTCATTGGGCATCTTGTAGAAGGCCCAAAGTCCACAGTCCATAAACATTCTCAATTTTAGATGATTTCGTTGTTCCCAAGAGAAAGAAAACCAATAAACACACCCTCACTTAATAGGAAATATAAACCTCCTCTTAACTCTTGTCCCTCTTCCCCATTATTTACCTCTGCTGTTGCTGTGTTAGTGCTGAGGTTTCCTTTTGAACATAGATCATAGCATGCAATAGCAGATTTCCCCTTGCACCCTGGACTTAAACACACTTTGTACAAGAATCATAGCTTTGAAGTAATTCTTCGGAGAGCTAATTCATATTTCTAGTGTTAATCAGTGGGAAACGCTGGTGTATACAACCCGTTTCAAACTTCTTTATCCTCAATATGGTAATATTACTTATAGACTCACTAGAGAACCACCTTCACTCCTATCTGTTTCCTTACGTTGGAGTTAAACCTCATTAGCTACTTCACATGTCTCTAGCTTCTATGTATTTCTAATTGCCTTATATTTTGTATTATAAGCCTGTGATTATTCCTTTATACTGGTCATAACAGTGGAATCATACACTATCTATCCTTTTGTGTCTGGCTAATTTCACTCAGGATTATGTCCTCAAGGCTCCTCCATCTTGTCATGTGATTCAGGATGTCATTTTGTCTTACTGCTGCATAATATTACATCGTATGTATATACCACATTTTGTTGATCCACTTGTCTGTTAATGGGCATTTGGTTTGTTTCCATCTTTTGGTGATTTCCCCTCCAGATGAATTTGGTAATTAGGTTTTCCAAGTCTTCAAAGTAGGTTGTTGGAAATTTGTTTGGTACTATGTTGAATCTGTAGATCAATTTGGGGAGAATTGACATCTTAACTAAATTTAGCCTTCTATCCATGAGCAGGGAATGTCTTTCCACCTATTTAGATCTTCTTTGATTTCTTTTAGCAATGTTATGTAGTTTTCTGTGTTCAAGTCTTTTACATCCCTAGTTAAGTTCATTCCTAAGTACTTGATTCTTTTAGTTGCTATTTTGAATGGATTTTTTTCCTTAACTGACTTCTCAGCTGAGTCATTGCTTTTATACCACTGCCTTCTTGCCTCCAGGGTGCTGGTTGAGTAGTCTGAACTCAGTCTTATTTGGTTTCCCTTGTATGTAGTAGATTGTTTTTCTCTTGCCGCTTTCAGGATTTTCTGCTTCTGTAAACATTTGACAGACTGATTTGTATGTGCCTTGGGGAAAGCCTATTTGGATTTGTTCTGTTTGGAGTTCATTGGGCTTCTTTGACTTGTATATTTATGTCCTTTATAAGGGTTGGGAAGTTTTCCCCCATTATATCCTCAACTACTCTTCTTAGCCCTTTACTCCTCTCTTCTCCTTCTGGAACACCAATGATTCTTATATTTGTGCACTTTGTTTTGTCTATCATTTCCCTGAGATCCGATTCAGATTTTTCCATCTTTTTTGCCATTTGCTGCTTTGAGTCTTCAAATTCAGTTGTCCTGTCCTCTATATCATTTATTCTTTCTTCTGTCTCTTCAGATCTGCTGTTGGGTTCCTCTAGCATGTTTTTAATTTGGTCAACAGAGCCTTTAATCTCCATTATATCCACTATTTTTCTATTTATACTTTCAAATTCCTCTTTATGCTCTTCTACTGTCTTCTTGATCTCCTTTATTTCATTTGCTATCCCACTTATTTTATTTAGTAGAGTTGTATGAATATCTTTGATTAGTTGTTCCAACATCTGTGTCTCCTCTGGTGTCTTAATTTGGTCATTAGGCAGGGCTATCTCGTCTGCATTGTGATATGCTTAGTGATCATCTGCTGCCTTTGTGGCATGTAAATATCTTGATTGATTTACTTTGGAATTTGATTTCTTTCAGTAGTCTAAGGCCTTGTGTTTGTGGGATGGTTGTACAGCAGGGAGCAGGATACAAGTTGGGTACTAAGTGTGGTGATTGTTTCAGGGCAGGTATAGGTACAGGCTGGGGATGTTTCGCTGATGCTTGTGAATGTGGTTGCCCAGTGGCCAGGGAGGATATAGCTGTGCGGGTGCACTGGTCTGGGGGTCATAACCCTGGTGTTCCCTGGTCTAAAACACAAGGCCATTTGTGCTCATGTCATGCATAGAGCTGTGGCAGCAGGACAGCATTGTGGATTGGGGGCAGATGTGACCTAGGTGCACAGGTCAGCACTTTCTCAGAGCTGGAAGTGTGGCTGAGGGCTGTGCACATGTGCAATTCTAGGACTGCTGCAAAGTGCGGTACTCAAAGCTGAGTGACGTGATTGGTGGTTCGTGTGCATGTGTGGGTCTAGGAGTGCTGTAATTTGATGTGCAGAGCTCAGAAGGGGTGGGATGTGGCTGTACGACACTATGGAGTGGGGCAGAGGTAACTTGGGTATGGAGGCTAGTGCCTGCAGCTTTTATGTGCTGGCAACAGCCTGCAGAGAACAGGGAGGGGGTGGTAGTGCTCAGGAGGGGTTTAGGAGATGTGGGTTGGGCTGCAGTTTGAGTGGGAGTGTGGGGCACATATGTGCACTGGGGGGCTGGTGGGGTGGGGGCACCTGGAGCACAGGGAATGGGAGCAGGTGATGGGGTTCAGGTGCATGGGGTGGGGTGAATCTCCGGTCACGGGGCTGTGGTGGTAAGCATAGCATGCCCAAGGAACGTGGCCTGGCTTATTTCCTAGTCCCCAGCTCTTGTCCGTGCACTCCTGCGGTTCCACACCTTCATGCAATGCTCCAGCTTTCCACCTCTCAATTCCTCAGCCTCTGCAACAAGGGCTGCCCCAAGTGGTGCAGAAAAGACTCTCCCAGGTCAACTACATTCCCATGTCACCACCTCAGTTGCCCTCCCTTCTCTATGTTTTCCATGGTCATCTTCCCGGAAGTCCCCCATTTACTTTTTTTAAATGAAATTTTATTAAGGTATATTCAAACACCAAATAATCCATCCAAAGTATACTATCACTGGCTCACAGTATCATCATATAGTTGTGTATACATAACCACAATCAACTTTAGAACATTTTCATTACTCCAAGAAAAAATAAAAATTAAAAGCACCCAAAACATCCCATATCCCTTATTCCTCCCTATTATCTATTTATTTTATTACTCATCTGTCCATATACTGGACAAAAGTAATGTCAGTCACAAAGTTTTCACAATGACACAGTCACATTGTAAAAGTTATATCTTTATACAATCATCTTCAAGAATTAAGGCTACTGGAACACAACTCAACAGTTTCAGATACTACCCTCAAGCCACTCCAGTACACTGTAAACTAAAAAGCGATGTCTATATAATGCACAAGAATAACCTCAAGGATAACCTCTTGACTCTGTTTGAAATCTTTCAGCCACTGAAACTTTACTTTTTCTCATTTCTCTCTTCCCCCTTTTGGTCAAGAAGTTCTTCTCAATCCCATGATGCCAGGTCCTGGCTCATCCTGGGAGTTATGTCCCATGTTTCCAGGGAGATTTACACCTCTGGGAGTCATAGACATGGTCTTAATCTTAATCCATGTCCATGTTGGTGTTAACCTATCACAAATAGGATCTTTTGAAGTTATTTTTAGTTAAGCTTTGGCCAACTGAACCAGGATGGGCCTTAATCTGGATTGCTGGAGGCCTTATAAAGAGAAAACCACAAGGAGGAGCCAGAATTTGGAGGCTACCTGAAACTGGGGGAGCAGAAAGAAAGAAGAGGACATCACCATGTTGTGGAGGGGAAAGGTTCAAGCCAAGGAACACCAACGTTGTGACAAGCCACCACCAGAACACTACCAACCCCAGGGGAAAGCAAGTCTGTTAGGCTCTGAAACTGTGAGACAATAAATTCCCCTTGTTTAAGCCAATCTATTTTGTGGTATTTTTCATAACAATCTGAAAATCTAAGCCAGTGATCTTGGCCTATCATCGAACCTTTATGAACTTCATTTTCCTCATCTGTAAAATGGGGGTACTAATATACAAAACTCACAGAGTTGCTGTAAAGACAAAATTAGTCCATATGAGGCCAAGGCAATGTTTTCAACCTTGGCTAAGCCTTAAAAATTCTTGGAAGACTTAAAAAAGAATTAAAATACTTTTGCCCCATTTCCAGCGACCCTTGTTCAATTGCTCTGTAGTGGGACTACATTATGTCAATTTTAAAAAAGAATATTCCTTGGGTAATTTTTTTTTTTTAATTTGCGTATGGGCAGGAGGCACCAGGGATCGAACTCCAGACCTCCAGCATAGCAGGTCAGAGCTCTGCCTGCTGAGCCATGGCAGCCGCCCTTCCTTGGGTAATTCTTATCCATGGCCATGGTTGAGAACCACTTGGATAGGTATTCTGGGCAGATTAGAGAACAAGGTAAGTGTCAATGAAGAGATTAAAAATAGCAATTATTAATAAACAGTATACATTACTGCTTTATAGATATGAAGCAGTTGAATCCATCAGGATTAAAAGCCTTTTCAAAGTTTTTAGGCAGCTTGCTTTGGAAATTTTGCTCTTTTTCAGTTCATTAACTTTCCTTTCCTCTTGAGTCTAGTTTGACTCATTTCATTCAGAATAATGGTGATATTTAGCAGAAGGTATAGTTACCACCCCTACAAATTGCATAGTCTATCTTTGTATGTGTATGCTGGTGATGGAATGGAAATTCCAAGACAGAAAGCTTAGAGTGAAGCATGTGTTTCCAAAGTTTGATCAGAGCCATACATCTGCAAATCAGTTATAGCTTGGCTGGGTAGAACCTTGCTGCAGTCTATTTCTTGTTGTCTGCAGTATGTTCACTTGTTGAACAATGCACGTCCATCATAAGTAAGTGAATGTGTCAACCCAATGCTAAATTTCACCAACTGTTAAACTGAAAGATAAGAAAGACATGATCTGCTCAATTGGTTGAGGCTGGAAGATACCACCAAGGGGCTCTCCCTCTTTCCCCGTTAGCTCAGAGCATCTCAAAGTTTAAACTCTATTTTGGGTCTTATGTTCTCATTCACTTCTTAACAAGGAAATGCCAAGACAGAGCAACAACTGATTTAGTTGGTTAACTCTGTAGGTGGAAAGTTCCTCTAAGGAGATGCCAACTGGGAAGTTCTACAGAGACCTAATAAATAAATTCCAAAGCTCTGATTCTCACTTTCATTTAAAACCCAATGCTTTAAAACCTTCTGCCTTTAGGTGGGTGGGCTCTTTGAGGTTGTGACCATACTCCCCGCCATGTGTGACTTTACAGCTAGAATGTAGCCAAAGCAGTGTGTGCATAGTAGTGCATCATCTGAAGGGCTCCAGGAAGACCCCAATTTTTTCCTTGAAAAACAATTCTTCAACAAATCACTTAGTTTTAAATATTTCCAAGATTAGAAATTAATTTGAATGAACCTGATCTTCTTTTAAAACATAAAGTTCTTAGACAGTTGCAGAGCATTCCATCATCTTACCTTATTTTGAATTAGTTCAATAAGATTGCTTTCCATCTCTTATAAAGATGGATCTATACTAAAGGGAACACAGATTTTAATGATGGGCAGAGAAAATGGAATCCTAATTTTAAAGCATGGAGGATATGCAGATTACAAAATATGCAAAGAAGCAGGAAACAATGGCCCAGGAAAAGAAGATTAAAGTGTTAGAAACCACCAATGAGAAGGAGCATACCTAGAACATTCCAATGACTTTTTAAAAATAACCCTAAAACTGCTCAAAGAGCTAAAGGAAAACATGGACAAAGAACTAAAGGAAATTAAATTAGGAGAACAACAGAGGAACACAAAAAGGGTATAGATGAGAGTAGAAATTATGAAAAGTAACCAAACAGAGCTGAAGACCACAATTACAGAAATCAAGAACTCCCTAGAGGGGTTCAATAGCAGATTGGAGCTGGCAGAAGAAAGAATCCATAAACTTCAAGGTAAGACAATTTAAATAATTCAGTTTAAGGAGCAGAAAGAAACAAAGAATGAAGGAAAGTGAACAGGGCCTGAGGTACTTGGGGGACATCATCAATTATATAATTTATGGGTAAATTATTTATTTATACAGATATACACATTATGGAAGTTCTGGAAGGAGAAGGAACATAGAAAGAAGCAGAGAGAATATTCAAAGAAATAATGGCTGAAACCTTCCCAAATTTAACAAAAGACATGTGTATATACTGCCAACATGCTTAGTGAACTCCAAACAGGATAAATCCAAATAGAGCCACACTGTGACATAGTGAAATTGTCGAATGCCAAAGATAAAGAGAGAATTCTGAAATGCATAAGAGAGAAGCAGTGTGTCACATACAAGGGAGTCTCTCAATAAGAAAAAGTGCAGATTCCTCATTAGAAATCATGGCGGCAAAGAGGCAGTGGAATGACATATTTAAAGTGCTGAAAGGAAAAAAATTGTCAAGCAAGAATTCTATAAATGACAAAATTGTCTTTCAAAAATGAGGGACTGATTAAGACATTCCCTCATCAACAAAAGCTGGGGGAGTTTGTCACTACTAGACCAGTTTTATGAGCAATGCTAAAGGGAGTTATGTAGGTTGAAAGGAAAGTACACTAGACAATGTCTAGAAGCCACATGAGGAAATAAAGATCTCTGGTAAAGGTAATAACATGAGTAAATATAAATGCCAATACTTTTGTATTTTTTATTTCAAACAATTTTGGCTCCATAAATTATTTTTGATTATTGTCAGCAGCAAACAGAGGGAATTATTTCATCAGAATGTCTCAAATATTAATGACAGCATCAGAGAGTTCCTCTAAGTTAGGACTACAAGGTTACTGCTAGTTTTCCTTGCTTTTGACTTACTTTGACTTACTGTACACCTTCCCCATGACTGTGCCCACATCCAATACCCAGGTTGCTCTGCTAAGCAACACTTGGCCAAGATGACACAAGGGATCTGTTGCTATTTGGCTTTTTCTCCCATGCCCTTTTGTTTCTTAGGTTTTCCATGCTGGGGAATGAGGGATTTGAGGAGGAGCGATTTCTTAGCTAGGGCTTTATCCCCTAAACTCAATTTAAAACTAAAGTGTTCTAAAGTGCAGATCCTCTGAGTTAGGAAATGGACTAAACAGAGGAGAGTGGGGTGGGGTAGGGTGTACACATCAGTTTGTTCTAAATCCTTCTTAGAAGCTGAGAAATAAACTAGGATATGGATGGCTTTTTGAGGGCCCCTGCAAGCCCCTTGATTCTCCGATTCTAAGAGAAATTACTTCATGTCTTTTTTTGGCTATTGTCATGGGAATGGGTGCTTTGAATCCCAGTCTGCTCCTGACTGCAGCAGCTTCAGTGATTGATGATTTCCCTGAGCTCAAGCTTTGAGAAGACTGGCAGCAGGCAGAGTGCTTTACCAGCAATCAACTCAACAAAATCTCTGTAAAACCAGATGCCATCAGGGATCAAACTGTGTCTGAGGGGACTGGAGACAGGCACAGCATGGATGTGCATATACAGCTCTGACTATCTCCCCTAGCTGTGTCTAATAAGCTAAACCTAAGAGCAGGAAGAAATAGACTTCTAAGGATAAAAGTGATGATGCAATATCTTTGTATTGATCTCCCAAGCAATCTGCATATTTTCTGTTTAACCAACTAAGAAAGGCTTACTTTAAGCAATATTGAATGCATTTTAAAAACAATTATTTATTCATATATACACCTGGGGAAATTGTAATTGCCTGTTTATTTTGTGAGAATTTCCATTCCAGTCTGCTTTCATTATAGAGGATACTTACTCCAGCTCCAAACAAATGCCTGACTTACTCTGATTATGCCAACCAAGGGGTTGAAGGCAGTGTCATATGTATTTGATTATAAACGTTACTTGGAGTAGGGCCCTCAAGTACTTTTGTATGATGCTGTAATGAGGGTTGACATGTATTGAGTGCTGACTATATCAGGCATGTTTCTAAGAACTTTAGATTATTAAGTCATTCCATCTCCATGACAACATTTGTAGTGGGTGCTATTATTATCCCCATTTTACAAATGAGAAAACTAGTGACAGAGAGATAAAGTAAATTGCCTATGGTCAAATGGGGAGGTCTATTAGGGAATTGAAAGCAGGTAGTCTGGCTGTAGAGCTTACTCTTTAGCACTATGCTATGGGCCTACTATGGCACTATCTACACAGTGGGCATTTTAGAAGTAGAAAATACGACTGTAAAAAAATAAATTGATTTTAAAAGCAAACAAGAGCTGACGTTTTATGTTTCCAAAGTTGTCATCTCAAGAGGGTGTATATTGATTCCTATAATGCTGTTATAAAGATTCCCTAGTACTGCAATGAAGACTCCCTTATTTGTGTTATGTTTTTCACTTAAAAAGCATTTTCTCATTCAATCTCTACAACAACCCTGTGAGATAGACAGAATAGGTATATTATTCTTGTTTTAGAAATAAAACAGATGAGGCTCAGAGATTTTAAATGATTTGCCTCAACATTCCATGCTCATGGATTGGAAGACTTGGTATTGTTAAGAAGGCAATACTCCCCAATCTATAGATTTAATGCAATCCCTATCAGAATCCTAGCTGTCTTTGTTTTGTGCAGAAATTGACAAAGACATGTAGCAATGCAAGGAAATGAGAAGAGCTAAAAGATTTGATAAAGATGTTAGAGGACCACAGTGAGAGGGAGGACAAGGGCAAAGAAATCAGGCAGAAGGCTATGCTATAGTTTGATAGAGGTTATATTTACTGTTTTCCAAAATGCAGACATAAAAGGATTCCTTATACTGATAAGAGCCAAAACAGGAATGGTAATATCCAAAGACTTTCCAGAAGTTGAGTCAACAAGATTTTTTATTGATGAGCTGCAGAGTGCTGACAAAAAGCATCAAAAAGGACATGGGCTTTTGAATTTACTGAATAGGAATTGTATGCCTATTGAGAACCCGGAATGTCAAGAAGTAAAACAGGTTTGGAATGGGAGTGGATAAGCTAGATTTGGGATATGTTCTATGAGGAAATAGTAATAGTAATATGAAGTAATAGGAAAGACAGGGAGAATAGGGGATTAGGAAGCCTGGGGGCTGGAGATGCCAAGATAGTTTAGGGAGCTGTCACAATTGGGGTTTAGGGTAGCCTAAAGACACTAAAATCCTGCCTGGGAAAGGGGCAGAAAGGAATGTGGGCAATCTTCAGAAACAATTTGTCATGTTTGAAAATTAGCCTCAAACAGAGCAGGACTATTCCCAAGAAAAGACAGAAGTAGAGGTTGTGAAATTCTCTTCCTTTTTCTTCTCCTTCCCCTCTTTCCTTCTATATTATATGGCCCTCAGAAACCAAGACTTGATTGATACAATCTTTTCCTAGGAAAAGTCAGTTAATAAAGGGCCTCTTTGGTTGAGTTGCCATGCTGAGGGTCTGAGGACATGCGTGGCTTAGGCATTTAGTACCGTTTCAGGCCCTCTGAACCCTCTGCACTGAATGCCTTTACTGGCTTCCTGCAGTTTCCTACACTCCTACTTTGTCAATGATCCATCTGGCAAGTGTCTCTGGTCTTTCCATGCCCTTCTTCTTGAACAATAGTTTTTGTGCCACCTGAAGAGCTAATTGACAATTAACTGGTGATGGGGACAACGGTAATGCTGAAGGAGGAAGCAGCAATATGCTCCAACAACTGAACCAGGACCTTGACTCCTGTAGAGCATTATTTACTTCTGATGGGGCGAGTCAGAAGACATATACAGATTGTGGAGTATTTCTCAGAAACACTGAAGTGTCTCCTGTTCAATGATACTTGTATTTAATCTCCTATTTTCTTTGGTTAGTTCCACGTTCCAAAATACATTTCTAGGGAGGAAAAATGGTGCCAGAGGTGGTTGACTATGGTCCTGAAAATTTAAATGAAAACAGTAGAAATCACACAAAAATTAAAATTTGATAATTGTATTCAAGAAAACAGATATCAACTGACCAAGGATCATTTGGGTTTAAGAAGGTTTCTTATGTTTCAGAGGGAGTAAACAAGAAACATAAAGACCAGATCACTTCCCAGCTCCAAGCAGAATCAATTGCTGTTTCCTCCATCAACTCAGAATAATTTGTACTGTTGAATTATAGTTATTTTGTATATGTCACTCTCTTCTACTAGATTACGAGTTTGATGTTTCATTAAATAATTCTTCCCTGTGTTATCAGCATCTAGTTCAGGAAAGGACACAAAAAGGTATTTAGTTCAGTTCAACAGACACTTATTGAGTACCTACCATATATACTAGGCATTGGAGGATGGATTAGACATGTTTCTTGTCCTCAGGATGATTAAGGTTTGTGTCAGAACAGAAATAAAAGAAAATTTCAATATAATATGTTAGAGACAAATAAAGGGCTATAGCTGTAGCACTTAGTCCAACCTGGGTGTTCAAGGAAGATTGCCCAGAGACAACACATAAACTGAGCTTTAAAGGAATTCTTGGGAATTAGGAAGGTAAAAAAAAGATAGGAAGTGTATTCTAGACAGAGGGAACAAGGTAATAAAATTCAATGAGGTTTTATGTCCTATGGAGTGTGCAAGTAACTAGAAGCAGGTCTGCATAACTGTAGTATATAGTTCGAGGCAGGAGCGGGGAAAGTTAGGGTTTAGAAGGTCTGCCATGTAATTGGAGCTTTTCCTTACAGTTGAGAGAGAGCTACTTAAGAATTGAAGGGCAGGCCACGGTGGCTCAGCAGGCAGAGTGCTTGCCTGCCATGCCAGAGGACCTGGGTTCGATTCCTGGTGCCTGCCCATGTTAAAAAAAAAAAAGAATTGAAAGTCATGGATTATTTATTTGTTAATTAGTGTCTACATACAAATTTGATAGAATATTATCCAGAGCTCTGAAATTCTGAATGAATTGCAGATTCATAGAATATGAGAGTCAGGAAATCAGCATTATACATAAAGAAAATTAGAAATGTGGAGAAAGATTTATGTATAATGCAATTAATGCAGTGTAATTTATAAATGGTGAGAAATTGGAAACCACTCAAATGGCGAATGACTGGGGAATGATTAAATGAGCAAAGAAACATCCATGTGGTAGAGAATTATGGTGCTATTCGAAAAGCATATTTTGAAAGAGTGGGTGATAATATGGAAAATGTGTGTGAAATATTGTTATTTGAACAATATAAGATACAAAAGTACAAATATAGTATGATTCCAATTTGAGGAAACACAAACTCACATAAACACATGCAAAGGAAATCCTAACCTCTTGGACTAGGTGGCAAGATTAGAGGAGATTGTAAGTTTTCCTTCTTTATTCTTTTCTCTATTTTTAAAGTTTTCTACTGTGGATATATATTACATGATTTTTATCAAAAGCGACAAATATTTTTTGAAACATCAATGATACAAAAAGTAGAAATATGGGGGAAAATCTCTTTAAAATTATAATTTCTCATCTTTCTGAATTTCCTTTCTTTTTTTTGTTATTCATATTCATTCAATCCATGAGAGGCAAGAATGATTTGAAGAGACTTTTAAGATTAATAGAGATAATTAAAGGATGGGCATACAGAGCCTTTGAGGGATGTTTAAAAGATTAAAAACTGTGAGGGAAATACCTGACGGGGATGGAATATGACTGTTTAGCAACTGGAAGACATTTAATGGGAAGACTCGTCTTCCATTCAAGACTAGAGAACGAAAGATTAGATGGAAGCTGGAGAGATTTAGGATAGGGATACTGCAAAGACTATTGGTAGTAAAAACTGTTAAACCCTGAAGTGGTTCACCAAAAAATGAATAAATACTAAGCTGTGTGAGGTAATTTTAAGACAAGATTTACTTAGAGATAGGGGAATGGACTAAATGACATAATACAATCTTTTCTCACCTACAAAATCTTATGATTCCATGTTTGAGAAAAATATAAAGAATAATGGTTATATCTTCTGCTTAGGGTAGAATGAGCAATTAGAAGTTAATGGGAGCTGGGTGCCATTTGTATTTTCATCCTACCCTCCATCACTGTCATTGGTAAGAGATTTGGTTACATTCACAGCACAATCAAGCACTATTATGAACACATGATAGTGATAAATGGAGATTTTTAACCACAGGGGAATGAATAAACCCCAAAAGTTTTTGTTCAGGTTAGGTCTTTACTAGCTCTTAAAATATACCATCCCCAAGGAATTCTAAATGGCAAGATCCTGCAAATGGTGTCTTGAAACTACAACCCTGGGACTTTGGCTCAGACTCAGGGACCCATTTAGCTGATGCTATGTTCTGAAATCATCATGATTATGAAGCAGAGCTTCTAAGTGCCAAATCTCATGTCAACTCAATGACTTGGCTCTGCAAAGTTAACAGGAACCCAGGAAGCCTGTTGCAGCACTATGAGTTATAGCTGTTGTTCAGCTAGGGAATTGTTACTGTGAGTTACGGATCTCTGTGCTCTTACAAAAACACTGAGCCCAAAGGGAGTGCTGATCTTTGAGACAGGGAAAAAGGTGGAGACCCTGAAAACACTTGAGGATAGGTACCTTCCTAAGTGTAACCTTAGGAGCCGTGAGAAATTCCCCCTTACTTATGAGGGATTTCAGATTTAGACTAACAGAGGCCTGATATCTCTTTAACATGGTAAAAGGCACTCTTCAATTCTACAATCCAAGATAAAGATTATTGTGCAAACACTCTTGGGAGAAGGAGTAAGGTGATGGTGCAACTCATCTGTATGGAGGTGAATGTGTAAGCAGGCTTAAAGGCTCCTGATGTAGAGGATACACTGTTCAGTGATGAGGGTTCAGAACAAAAGCAAGGAGAGGCACTAGCAGGGCTTGGTGGAGACTATATGTTTACACCCTTGACCCCACAGCAGCGTATCAGAATCTGAGTGCACGTGTGCATGTGTGCTCCTGGTATGAGTGTGCATGGGCCCAGGCTCATTCTTATAATGAATGTGAATAAATAGTGACACTTGCTGAGCACCCAAGGATGCCCAGATACTGTACATGTTGTCTCACTCAGTCCTTACAAAGCAGTTATTAATACCCTAGTAGTTAGGAAACTGAGGCTCAGAGAGACTACACTGCTTGTTCAAGATTTTAGGATGTGATGGAATATGGAAATAAAACCACATTGGAGATCAAAGGGTGGACCAGGCTTCCTAATTAGAATTACAACATCTCTAAAGGAGATCATACAAATAGTCATCGTGCTTGTGTTAAGAACAGTAATTTGTTAAACATAGTCTGCTATGACAATTCATACTTTTTGTGACTTGTTCTGTCATTTCTGCATTCCTTATTATGCCAAAGGTCATAGCAAAATGGAATTGGGCTGATCTTCCCTGGAACTCTGAGAGGCCCTATCTCTACTGCATTAGAGTATTTGCCACCTTGGCTAATAAACAACCTCTCTAGAATGCAAATCTGATAACACCACTCACGTATTCTTCTTCAATGGCTTACATTTTCTTCCATTTAAAGGCTCAATTCCTTAGAATTTATAAGCTGACCCCACCTAACCTGTCTGTCTGCATCTCCTGCCACTTTACTTTGTGTACTCTCTGGGAGCCCTCCTGAACTTCTGGTTGGCACTTCCCCAAATGTGTCATGCTTCTTACCAAGTCTATTATCTACCAATTTTTTCTCTCTGCCTGGAATCCCTCTTCCTACTTTCCCACCTGGATAACTGCCACTCCTGTTCTAGAATAGTCATTTAAGGTGCCAGGATGGGGTAAGGATGGAGATCTGGGTTTCAGTTTAAAGGCGGCAATGTAAGGTTTAACCACTTATAATCAAAACTATCCTTGAAAAATTTATTAAAACCTCCCAAAGTACATGATCATGGTTTTGTTTATACGACCTCATACATAAATATGTATGCAAAAATATGTATCATTAAGCACTGGACTCACTCTATTCCTTCCTCCAAGATTGTTTGCATAGTAATCTTTAGCTCTGATTGAGAAACAAGGAACTGAAACCCCTAAAGAAATTACAAATGCATTTCTACCCTCTTGTGCCCACATAGAATCTGACCTCCAGAACCAAAAAATAATGAATTTGCATTGTTTTAAGCCAAGTTTGTAGTGATTTTTTACATCAGCAATAGGAAACTAATATACTTCCTTATTGTTTCAGCCAGCTTGAGTAAAGTTTTCTATTTTTTGCAGCCAAGAGCGTTTTCAATGATATACCTGATAAACCAAAAATAAAATAACCAATCCCAGATTTTCAGTGAATTATAACTATGCAGCCCCAGTGTTTGGAAAGGATGATAGGTAGTCACTGCATGACAGGAGATTGGCTGGGAAAAAACATTCTGATGGGCAGTTTGGTTTGAGAACACCAGAATAGCACTCAATATATATTTGCTTAATGAATGAATGATATTTTTAAAAATTTTATTATTGGTGTAATTTTCTCCCTGGTTTAATGATTCTGTGGTATTGACCTGCGGGAGTTGTGTATTCTTTACCAAGCTCTGGCTTGGCATGTGTAGTCTGAGGATGAACATGCATAGGAGTTGTATGTTGCCCCAGAGGCTTGTCTTATATACTCAGTTTCTTTTGCAAACTCTATGTTGCTTCCCTCAGGGGCCTTTTCTTTCCCTTTTATTTGTTGTTAAATCACTAAGCTGAGCCAAGCACCCAAACAACAGATTTTTCTCATCAAGTCCCAGAGGAAAGAGGCCTGGTCCACTGACCTTGGACCTATCTGCCCAAAGTCCCTAAAATACTAGTGAAGTATGCAATGTCTCTCAGCTCCCTAGGCCTTGGTCCTGATTCCCTCTGGGATGGGCAGAAGGCTTTACCTTGAAACAATAAAACAAAGCAGAAAGGCTTGTTTGCTTTTCTTCCCCTGATAGTTACAGTTTTGTTAGAACTCGGTTTTCAGTCTTTACTATCAGTTGAGAGCATGGGAAGTTACAGAGTGGGACTGAAAAGATTGTTAAAGACCCTGCGATGTACATTTAAGTGAGAAAAACACTTTGTGGAAAACATATAAGCAAGTCCTGTGCCTAAAAGTACAGCTGTCTCCTGGAAAAAAATTTTCCACTGAGGGAGTTGTTTTCCTATGATGTACTCCAAACAACTAGAAATAACCATCATCTTTCTGTCTAGGTTAGCTGATGATCTAGATTATGAATTCATCAGACTCTTGGCTTCTCCTTAACCTCCATATTCTGCTGGGTTTTTTTGTTTTTTCACTGCACCAGTAGAGCTAAAATATCATCCTTAACAATTGCCACCCAGACCTCAAGAATCATGAGCAACTGGGTATTTCTGTAAAAACAGATCTCCAATTAATTGCTGAAGCTGTGGGGCTTGAGAGGTGAACCAGCCTGGACAGACAGGTCTGCCCCATCTCATGCCCTCCATAAATTAACTTCAGGCACAGAACTTAATTTTCAACTTGCATTTTGAAAACAGGCCTGCGTTCAAGTCCTGATTCTCTTATAACACTAGCTGGGTAAATTTTGTGCTTGTTTAAACTTTGAAGCCTCATTTTCATCATCTGAGGGATGGGGAAAATAGTACTTACCTGATAGGGTTGTTGTGAGTGTTAAACGAGATCATATATGCATAAATGCTCAGTAAATGTTAAGGGGACTGGAAAATGTTTGTTCTGGCTACTTGGGGGCCAAGTTTTTGCCTTATGCTACTCTAAACTTGACTGATAACATCATAATTGTTGGCTGGAACCTTACGATAAACTCTTTATAAGTAGGTCTGGGACTATAGCTTAAATTCTATGAAGAGAAAACTGAGAACTTACTCTATGGTATTTTAATGTTCTTGTTTTTTTCAGTTCTGTCAATTGTGAGCTAAGATAGGTCCCAGTATCTTCTCAGCATCAAAGTAGGTGTTAAGTCTTACAAGTATCAGGTTACTATTTAATATATAGAATCACTTATCCTATTGCCCAATTAGAGCAAACAGACAATACATTCCAATTGTGTGTCTCTAATCTCAGTGTTCACCAGACCTATGTTGACTTAGCTGAACAGGTGGTCCCTTCACAGGTGGCCCCTTCCTCTCTATTGCTGTATGTTTCTGCCATGCCTTCTCCTTGTGGAGATATTAAGGTTCCATGAGAATATGAATCTGTCACTGCTTGACCTCCAGACTATAGAAAGCAAGGCCAAGGTCTGTTCCATTCCACTTCCAGATGATACATTAATATCAGTTTCCTAACCCAAGAGAGGTATACAGGGTCATTTAAATAATCAATACCCGCTCTAAGAGTGACTAATGTCACTCAGGAATGAGATTGGTTAGAGAACAAGTTGGTCTCATACTGTGACTCAACAGGAGGACACAATGGACCTTAAATCAATATTAGCTCTAAGTACCTAAACCTTTCTAGCATTACTTTGCCCCAACTCAGTATTTAGAAAGGAATATATATACACATATGTGGTTCAAGAGAATCAAGAGTAGCAGAGAGAGAAACTCATAAACCATTCTTATGTTTCAATATAGTTTCAGCTGTTTGTAACAGAGACCCAAATTGACTATGGCCTAAACAAATTGTAGTTTATTTCTCTATCACATAACCATATGAATGTAGGCAGTCCAGGGCATGCTGCATGGCAGTTTGCTGCATGAAGTTGTCCTGGCATCCAGACTCCTTGCATCTAGTGGCTAAACCATTACTAAAATATTTTGTATTCACACAGTTAAAAATGGCTTTCCATCATGTCCATGAACCAGGCAACATGATAAAGGAAGCAGAAGCAAGGGATGCCCTCTCCCTTTAAGAGTATTACCAGGAGTTCTTCATTTCTTCATACAACACCTAGTTGGATCTCACTGGCCACAGAGAGCTGCAAGGGAGCATGAAAAATGTAGTACTTAGCTGGGTGGCAGTGAACCCAGATAATAATTCTTTTAACTTTAGAATAAGACTGGGAATGTATAATAAGCAACAAAGAACAGTCTGAGCAAATGGCCATGTCATCATCATGACCCCATGATTTGTAAAAGGAAACAAGGATACTTTTAAAAACTGTTCATGTCTTTGAGCTTTCAGGAGAAAAGCATTAACTTGCTTGCCTTCTGATGATAAACAATTTTAGGGAACATTTCTTACCACAAACACCCTTAGACAGCATTTATAGCCACTGAGGCAGGGGCAACATTCAGCAGATATGTAGCAATGAGGCTGTACCAGTTGCTAAATGATTGAAATCCTTCCATATTGATTTTATAAGTAATAATTGCTCTAAGTCCTCCACTTACCCCCTGACTGGTCCATTCCTTACTGCCCTATTTTGTAATCCCCATGATCTAACAACTAAATGGTTAGTGCCTGGCCCAGTGAGGGGCTTCTGGAAAACTTTCTGTAGGACTAAGACCAGTGTCCATCATGATGCTTACTGTAGTCCAATACAGCTTTTTACATATTTTGATGATCACCCCTGTGCTAAATATGAGAAGTTTCAGCAGGAAGTCAACTCAGGGTTTTTCAGTCACTTGGCCACACACTGCTGAGTCCTAGTATTAGAAAACCTCTCACAGATCTGGTCATTGTTGATATGTGTCATGGTTCTTTACCCTTAAAATGCGAAAGGCTCCCTTTGTAATTAAGTCAGCTGGCAAAGAAAGCCAACTGTTAGGTTATGAATCAGATATAAAGGTATAAGACTAAGGAATTCTATTCAGATCTTAATCAAGACGTCTAAAAATATAAATAATGAAAAAGAGACAAAAGCGAGATGAGTCCCTAAGCTACAATACTGGCATCTTAAAAGGTAGAATTATAAATAAGCACAATCCCATCATCCAGACAGAGAGAGGCCTGCTGATTGGCTTCTTCCTTGTTATTTCTTAGAAGAATGTCAAACAAGCTGTATGTGTGGGGACTCAAAATAATATCATGAAAGTTAAGCATACCAAACAAGCAGGAGTAGGCCGAATAGAGTAGCTTGAGATTAGCCCTGTTCCACGGAAAAGTTAGAGGAGGGACAGGAGGGCAACTGAGGTGGCAATTCAGGAGTGTGGCTGACCTGGGAGAGACTTCCACACCTCATGAGGCACCCTGGTTGCAAAGGCTGAGGAACTGAGAGGCAGAAAGCTGGAGCCTGGTGTGGAGGTGCAGAACGCATGGGAGTGCTTGGACGGGACCTGGGGACTAGGAAGTAAGCCAGGCTGCATTCCTTGGGCACGCTACCCTCACCAGCACAGCCCTGTGACTGGCGACTCACCCCACACCCCACACACCCGAACCCAGTCAACTGCTCCAGGCACCCCCACCCCCCCAGCCCCCAGTGCACGTACCTGCTCCACACCCCATCCCAATTGCAGCCCAAACCACCTCTCCTGCATCCCTCCCAGGCACTACCTTCCTCTCCCTGTTCCCTGTAGGCTGTTGCCAGGACATAAAGACTGCAGGCACTAATCTCCAAACCCAGACCACCCCTGCCCCCCTGCCCATAGTGTCTCACAGCCTAACTCTGCTACCCCTGAGCTCTACACATCAGTTTATGGCACTCCTAGGCCCAGACATGTGCATGGGCCCCCAATCGCGTCATTCAGCTCTGGGAACTGCACTTTACAGCAGTCCTAGACCCACACATGCACATGGCCCTCTGCTACACTTCCCAGGCTGGAAAAAGAGCTGACCTATACAGCCAGACAATCCACGAAGGCATAATACCAACTTGCTGCCACAGCTCTAAACACGTGCCCAAATGGCCCCATGTCTTAAACGAGTGCACACCAGGGTTATGCTCCCCCCAGACAGGTGCACCTGCACAGCTAGATTCTCCCTGGCCACTGGGCAACCACATTTACAAGCATCAGTGTAACATTCCCAACCTGTGCCTATACCTGCCCTGAACAAATCACCACACTAAGTGCCCCAAAACATACCCTGCTCTCTTCTGTACAACCATCTCACAAACACAAGGCCTTAGACTACTGAAAGAAATCAACTCCCAAAGTAAATCAATCAAGATATTTACATGCCACGAAGACAGCAGATCACTAAGCATATCACAATACAGACAGGTATAGCCCTACCTAATGACCAAATTAAAACACCAGAGGAGACACAGGTATTGGAACAACTAATCAGAGATGTTCATACAACTCTACTGAATACAATAAGTGGGATAGAAAATGGCATAAAGGAAATCAAGAAGACAGCAGAAGAGCATAAAGGGGAATTTGAAAGAATACATAGAAAAATAGCCGATATCACAGAGATTAAAGACTCTGTTGACCAAATAAAAAAAAAACACTAGAGGTGCACAACCCCAGATTTGAGGAGACAGAAGAAAGAATAAGTGATATAGAGGACAGGATAAATGACTTCGAAGACTCAAAACAGCAAATAGCAAAAAAGGTGGAAAAAACTGTATTGGAACTCAAGGAAATGATAACCAAAACAAAGCACACAAATATAAAAATCATTGGTATCCCAGAAGGAGAAGAAAGGAGTAAAGACCTAGGAAGAGTACTTGAGGATATGATGGGGGAAAACTTCTCAACCCTCATAAAGGACATAAATATACAAGTCAAAGAAGCCCAATGAACTCCAAATAGAATAAATCCAAACAGGCCTTCCCAATACACATACTAATAAGTCTGTCAATATTGAAGAGAAGCAGAAAATCCTGAAAGTGGCAAGAGAAAAACATTCTACTACATACAAGGGAAACCAAATAAGACTAGGTTCAGACTACTCAACTAGCACCCTGGAGGTGAGAAGGCAGTGTTATGATATATTCAAGATCATGAAAGAGAAAGACTTCCAGCCAAGAATTCTGTACCGAGCCAAATTGTTCTTCAAAACTGAGGGAGAGATTAAAGTTTTCAGAGACAAAGAAGTCCTGAAAGAATTTGTCAACAAGAGATCGGCCCTACAAGGAATACTAAAAGGAGTTCTGCCAGTTATAAAAAAAAGATAGGAGAAGGATGTTGGAGGAGGGCACAGAATTGAAGAGTACCACTAAGGGTAACTTAAAGAGGTCAAAGAGAAAGAAGGAAAAGAATATATAGATCTGACAAATAAAATTAAAAAGATAAGATGATGCAATCCAGAAACACCTTTTCAGTAATAAATTTGAATGTTAAAGGCTAAACTTACCAAATAAACATACAGATTGGCACAATGAATTGAGAAGCATAATCCAGCTATATGCTGCTTACAAGAGACCCATCTTATACTCAAGGATATAAATAGATTGAAAGTGAAAGGATGGAAAAAAATTTTCCATGCAAGTTGTAACCAAAAGAAAGCAGAAGTGGCTATACTAATATCAGACAAAATAGACTTTAAATGTAAAGACCTCATAAGAGACAAAAGACAATATATACTAATTAAAGGGTCAATTCACCAAGAAGATATAACAATCATAAATGTTTATGTTCCCAATCAAGGAGCTCCAAAGTACAGGAGGCACACATAGGCAAAACTGTAGGGAGTGATAGGTGTTTCAACAGTAAAAGTAAGAGACTTCACTGCACCACTCTCCTCTATAGCTAGAACAACCAGACAGAAAATCAATACGAAAATAGATAAATTAAATAACTTGATAAATGAATTAGACCTAACAGACATATATAGGTCATTGCAACCCAAAGCACAAGGATGTACATTATTCTGTAGTGTTCATGGAACATTCTCCAGGATAGATCATATGGTGGGGCAGAAAATAGGTCTTTATAAATTTAAAACTGTGAAATTATTCAAAGCACTATCTGATCACAATGAGATGAAACTAGATCTCAATAGCAACCAAAGAATGAGAACATTCACAAATGTATGGAGATTAAATAACACACTTTTAAACAACCAATGGGTCAAAGAAGAAATGGCTAGAGAAATCAGTAGCTATCTGGAGATGATTGAAAATTAGAATAAAACTTATCAGAACTTATGGGATGTGGCAAAGGCTGTCCTGAGAGGGAAATTTATTGCCCTAAATGTCTATATCAAAAAACAAGAAAAAGCAAACTCTAGGATTTAACAGCACACCTGGAGGAACTCAAGAAAGAATGGTAAACTAATTCCAAAGCAAATTGAAGAAGAAAAATAGCAAAGACTAACACAGAGATATATGGGAGAACAAAAGAACAATAGAAAGAATCAATAAAACCAAAAGTTGGTTCTTTGAGAAAATCATTAAAATTCATGGGCCACTAGCAAGACTGATGAAGAAAAAAGGAATGAGGATGTAAATAAACAAAATCAGAAATGAGAAGGGGTGAGTTACCACAGACCCTGAAGAAATAAAAGAAATCTTAAGAGGATACTATGAACAAGTATATACCAACAAACTAAACAACTTATATGAAATGGACAAATTCCTGGAGACATACGAAAAAGCTACACTGACCCAGGTAGAATTAGAAGATCTCAACAAACCAATCACAATTAAAGAGATCCAAACAGCCATAAAAAAATCTTCCTACAAAGAAAAGCCCAGGGCCAGATGGCTACAAGGGGAATTTTATCAAACATTCCCAAAAGAACTAACACCAATGCTGCTCAAACTTTTCAAAAAAAAAATGAGGTGAAAGGAACTCTACTTAACTCACTTTATGAAGCTAATATCATTTTAATACCAAAACCAGATAAAGATGCTATAAGAAAGGGAAACTACAGGTCGATCATCCTAATGAACATAGAGGCAAAAATTCTCAATAAAAGTTTAGCATATTCAATTCAACAGCACATTAAAAGAAGTATACACCCTGACCAATTGGGGTTTATACCAGAAATGCAAGGATGGTTCAACACATGAAAATCAATTCATGTAATACAGCACATTAACAAATTAAAAGAGAAAAATCACATGAGCATCTTGATTGATGCTAAAAAACACTTTGACAAAATTTAGCATCCTTTTCTGATAAAAACACTCCAAAAGATAGGAATCAAAGGTAGCTACCTCAATATGATAAAGGGAATATATGAAAAACCAATAACCAGCATCATACTCAATGGATAAAGACTGAAAGCTTTCCCCCTAAGATCAGGAACAAGACAATGATGCCCAATGTCACCACTATTGTTCAACATTGTGCTAGAAGTTATAGCTAGAGCAATCAGGAAGGACAAAGAAATAAAATGCATCCAAAGGAAGAAGTAAAATTCTCATTCACAGATGACATGATACTATACTTGGAAGATCCTAAGAAATCTACAGCAAAGTTACTTGAGCTAATAAACAAATTCATCAAGGTGGCGGGATATAAAATTAATGTGCAAAAATCAGTAACACTCCTATGCACAAGCAATGACCTAGCTGTAGAGGCAGTTAAAGAAAAAATTCCATTCAAGATATCAACTAAAAAATCAAGTACTCAAGAATGAACTTAACTGGGTATGTAAAGGACTTATACACAGAAAATTATGTAACATTGCTAAAAGAAATCAAAGGAGATCTAAACAGGTGGAAAGATATTCCCTGCTCATGGATAGGAAGGCTAAATATAGTTAAGATATCAATTCTACCCAAATTGATCTGCAGATTCAACACAGTACTTTGAAGATTTGGAAAACATAATTACCAAATTCACCTGAAAGGGAAAGAGACCCTGAATGGCTAACAACATCTTAAAAATTCCAACAATGTACTTTGAAGATTTGGAAAACGTAATTACCAAATTCATCTGAAAGGGAAAGAGACCCTGAATAGCTAACAACATCTTAAAAAAGAAGAATGAAGTGGGAGGATTAACGCTTCCTGACTTTAAAACCTATTATAAAGCTATAGTGGTCAAAAGAGCATGGTACTGGCACAAAGATAGAAGCATTGACCAATGGAATCAAATCGAGAATGCAGAAATAGACCACAAAATCTATGGTCAACCGATTATTGACAAGGCCCCCAAATCCTCTGAACTGGAATGAATTAGTCTTTTCAATTATTGGTAATGGAAAAACTGGATATCAATAGTCAAGAGAATGAAAGAGGACCCCTATCTTACACCCTACACAAAAATTAAAGTGGATCAAACACCTAAACATAAGAAGTAGCACCATAAAGTTTCTAGAAGAAAATGTAGGGAAGCATCTTCAATACCAAGTAACAGGAGGTAGCTTCCTAAACTTTACACCCAAAGCACAAGCAACAAAAGAAAACATAGATAAATGGGAAATCCTCAAAATCAAATGCTTCTGCACCTCAAAAGACTTTGTAAAAAAGGTGAAGAGGCAGCCAACTCAATGCGAGAAAATATTTTTCTTGTATATACAAAGAAATCATGTAACTCAACAACAAAAGAACAAATAACCCAATTATAAAATGGGCTAAAGATATGAATAGGCATTTTTCTGAAGAGCAAATACAGATAGCTCAAAAGCACATGAAGAGATGCTCATTTTCATTGGTGATAAGGGAAATGCAGACCAAAACTACGAGAAACCACCTCACACCTATAAGAATGGCTGCTATTAAACAAACAGGAAACTATAAATGTTGGAGAGGATGTGGGGAAACTGGGAGACTTGTGCACCGCTGGTGGGAATGTATAAGGGTGCAGCCACTGGGGAAGGCCATTTGGAGGTTCCTTAGGAAAGTAAATATCGAGTAGCCCTATGTATTAGTTAGCATTCTCTAGAGAAACAGAATCAACAGGGAACACTTGCAAATATAAAATTTATAAAAGTGTCTCATGTGACCGTGGGAACGCAGAGTTCAAAATCCGCAGGGCAGGCTGTGAAGCCAAAAATTCTGATGGAGTATCTGAACAAACTTCACAGGAGAGGCTCATCAGCTGAAACAGGAAGAGCCTGTCTCTTCTGAATCCTCCTTAAAAGGCTTCCAGTGATCAGATTAAGCATTACTCATTGCAGAAGACACTCCCCTTTGGCTGATTACAAATGGAATCAGCTGTGGATATAGCTGACATGCTCATGATTTAATTCTATGAAATGTCCTCATTGCAACAGACAGGTCAGCACTTGCCCAACCAGACAAACAGGTATCACCACTTGGCCAAGTTGATACATGAACCTAACCATGACACCCTCTGACCTAGCAGTACCACTACTTGGTATATACCCAGAAGAGCTGAAAGCAACGACACAGACATTTGCACACTGATGTTCATAGCAGCATTATTCACAATCACCAAAAGATGGAAAGAAACCAAATGCCCATCAACAGATGAGTGGATCAACAAAATGTGATATATACATATGGTGGAATATTTTGTGGCAAGACAAAATGATGTCCTGAAGCACAGGACAAGATGGATGAGCCTTGAGGACATAATGCTGAGTGAAATTAGCCACACACAAATGGATAGATACTGTATGATTCCACTTTTATGACCAGCATAAAGGTATAATCAGAGGCTTATAATACAAAATATAGGGGACTTAGACATACATGGAAGCTATAGATGGATGAACTGTTAGCTAATGAGGTTGATCTTCAATGTAAGGGAATAGATGGAATTGAAAGCAGTTCTCTAGTGGGTCTATAAGTAATATTACCATATTGAAGATGAACAAGATTGAAAGGGGTTGTATACACCAGTGTTTCCCACTGATTTACACTAGAAATATGAATTATTCTCTGAAGAATTACTTCAAAGGGATGATTCTTGTACAAAGAGTGTTTAAGTCCAGGGTACAAGCAGAAATCTGCTATTGCCTGCTATGAGCTATGTTCAAAAGGGGAGAAGCCTCAAGCACAATCTAGCTGGTCTACTAATGACTTTTTAACATGCAGTTGCCTTCTGTTTGAACATCTTTCTCTTCTGAGATTCTGTGCTGGCAGTGCTGAATGCTCTAGAGGTCCTTCTCTGTTCTCATGGTGCAGAGGGCAAGGACTGCTCCTCCTTCTTCCGCCATGCTTCAGTATTTTAATGGACATGAATGTAAAATATATAAATATATAAACCTGCAGCTTTAACAACTGTAATACAACCTTTTGAATTAGTTACATGTATAGATAATTAAATTCTTCATATAAAAAGTTAAAAAAAAAGGAAACCATCAGCACTACCACAGCAATAGCAGAGGTAAATACTGGGGGGAGGGACAAGAGTTAAGAGGTTTAGATTTCCTATTTGGAGAGGGTGTGTTCATTGGTTTTCTTTCTCTTGGAGCAATGAAATTATCTAAAATTGATGGAATGTGGACTGTGGGCCCTCTACATGATGCCAGATGAATGCAGGTAGCTGAAGGATGAATTGACGGAGAAGTAGATTGGCGAATGGTATATACTTATGAGTGAAGATTGTGCTGTTATGAAAAGCAACAAGGTTGTGAGGCACGCAATGATTTGAATGAATATGTAGGACATTTGAAGAGACAAAATAAGCCAGAAGCAAAAGAATAAGAATGGTATGGTCAACTTTAGAAAATGCTTATAAGAAAACAAAGGCCTAGATTGTAAGCTATTAGATCAGATGCATTAAGTCCAGAATGGTGATTATTATTTCTGGATGTTGAGAGGCTGTTTTATATATATGTAACCTGATATTTAGAGAGAAGAACAAAGCTAAACAGGTTGGGGTTAAAGTAATTAAGAACATAGGGATAAGGAAGACAGTGTCTATATTTATATATATATTTATACAGAGAAGACAGGATTTAAAAAATCAAAATGAATGCTGAATCATTAAAGTGATATTTCTTTTAGTCTCCAGTATTTTAGAACAGCTAGAAGTAAAAACCTAAAACTGTGAAATTGTAACCCATGTCAAACTCTGAAATATGTTCTACAACTAATTGTGGTGCTGTGCTTTGAAATTTATAGCTTTTTTGTATATGTTATTTTTCACAAAAAGAGAAGAAAAAAAGTCAATTGTGAGGATAAAAAAATATTTAAGTCCTCTAGCCTTTTGTATTAGGGAGCAGCTAGCAGGAAAAATATGAGAGAATCGTATGGTAGCCCATGACAATCTCTGCGATCTGTTCTGTAACCACTTGTTGAAGAGTGTTTTGAAAACAATTGCTTTTTTATTTCTTTGCTTTGTATATATGTTATACTATATAATGAAAAAAAGTTTTTCAAAAAAGTTAATCATACCCCAATACTCACTTTGCCCCAACAATATCCAGTCTGCCTTGGCATTCCCATGGAAACACAACAAGAAAACCAGGCCCAGGAAAGTCCCTGAGCCTTGATTATTTTCTTCTGTAAAATAAGGACAATTTTATGTGCTTTTCATGGTGGTTATGAGATTTAAATGAGAAAATGCACATATGTATCATGTCCCTGCTATATGGTAGGTGCTTACAAGTTTTTAGTTCCCCCTTCCTCAGTTCCTGGACATTTCTAGGTTGCTGGTTATTACGAAGAATTTCAGCTCAGCACGGACCTCCTTACTGGCTCCTCAGTCTCAGTCTTTATAAAAATGCAGCGTTAAAATTACCAAAGCACTTACATGTAAAGCCCAAGCCTGGGTCATTGCACCCTACCTGCCATCTCCAGTCCTTCTCCAGGACTGCAGCACCCTGCTGAAGACAACAATACCACCATGTGCACTGGGGCCACATTATCCCCAAATTCAACTTAATTCTCAACATGGAACCATCCCTTTATCTGTCTCACCTCCTCAGCAATCTCTTTCATTCTCCACAACCTTTTAAACTTTGTTGAACCTTTGTTAGTCTCTCTACCTCACTGCCATCCTCTCTCCCTCACAGACTGTCTACAAGTTTATCTGTATCTGTATTCTTCTTTGCATCTGATTTGTTAGGAAAGGGATCCTTTCTCCTGCACAAACCTCATCATTGCACCTGTACCTGGAATGCCTCCTTTTCATATTCTGAGCATTCTGTTCCATTCCTTTTCCCTTCGTTCCCTGGTAATTTCAGCCACTGCCTCTCTACTAGCTCCTTCTCATTTAAACATGTTCATATATCCACTATCTTAAAAAATGCTTCACAGTTGACACTTTGTTCTACTCTAGCTTCTACCTTTTCTTTTCCTCAGACAAGTTTTCTAAAAGAAGCTCTTATTCACCCCTCAGCCACTTTATCTTGTTTTTACAAGATCACCAATGACTTCATTTTCTAAGGTCACCAATGACTTCCTTCTGCTGGATACAAAGGATAATTTTATTTTTTCATTTATTTATTCATCCTTTATGTGACTCATGATCAAGAAGAGGAATAGAAAAGTAGCTGATATTGCTATCTCCATTTTATGAAAGAGGAAACATTGAGGCTTAGCGAGGTTAAGAAATATACCCAGGGTCTGGTAGGTGTCCAAAGTAACAGTCAGGATTTGGGCTTAGATCTGTCTTCTGGGTTTCCTACTACCTCATAGGTCACTCTTTCTTGGTCTCCTTTGTTGCTTCATCTTCATTATTAGAGTGCTCCAAACCCCAACTGTCAAACCTTGCATATCTGTCTAGACCCACTCCCTTAGTTATCTCAGTCAATTTCATAACTCTCAGTATTATGTTGGATCTTTGTCTGCAAAGATGGCAGACAACATCTTTTCCTCCTATGTATATTGTTACTCCTTTCAGGAGGTGGAGTCTATTTCTCCTCCTTCTTGAATCTGGGCTGGTCTTGTAACTTGCTTTGACCCATACAATGTAGTGGAATGTGGCAAAATTGGAATGTGCCAGTTTTGGGACTAGGCCTTAAGAGACTTAACAGCTTCTGCTTTTGCTCTTCTGGAAGCCAACTTCCATGTTTGAAGCTTAGGCTGCATAAGTAAATGATGAGAAATGATGTGGAGAGAGAGAGAGGCTACATGGTGGAGAATGGAAGTGCCCCAGCTGACAGTGAGCACCAAAATCTTAGAAATGAGAGTGAGGACATTTGGGATATACCAGTTACTGCTGAGTTCCCAGCTAAATGTAGCCACAAATCATGATATACCTAAACATTTATGGAAATAATGATTCATTGTTGCTTTACGCTTCTAAGTTTTGGAGTGTCTTTTAATATAGCAATAGAGAACTCAAAACAAATGCCATCCATATACTGATGATTCTCAAATTTATATGTGCAGTTCCAATCTCTCCCCTGAATTCATATACACCTCTTTACTTGTCATCTCCACTGCATGGCTAATAGGTATCTAACATGTTTAATACAGATTGCGGTTTTTTTTTCTTCCACATGGGCAGGCACTGAAAATTGAACCCGGGTCTCCAGCATGGCACGCGATAATGCTACCACTGAGCCACCATCGCACCACCCTACAGATTGTTTTCTAAACAGATTTATTGAGATATAATTCACATACTACACAAATTCCCCTTTTAAAATTGAGTGATATTTTGAATGTTTACAGAGATAGGACACAGACTCCTGATTACCACTCCACCACCCCACCATCCAAACAACACTACTCCTATTTTCACTCATCTAACCCTGTTTTTTTAAGCCCCAAATCTAGGAATCATCATTGGCTCTTATTACTTTCTAGCCCTCACCCAGCAAGTTCTGACAGCTTCAGCTTTAAAACATACTACATATCTACTTCTACTTCCACCTCTCCCATCCTAGTCACGCCAACATTTCTTCTTGCCAGGACTACTGCAATAACCTAACTGGTCTTCCTATTTCTCCTTGTATACCCCTCAGTCAATTCTCCACAAAGCTGAGTGGTGATTTAAAAACATAGATCAATAGTGGCTTTATTCACAATGGCCAAAAGATGCAAGCAACTCAAGTGTTCATCAGCCAATGAACAGATAAACAAAATGTGGTATATATATACAATGGAATATTATTCAGCCATAAAAAGGAATTATGTTCTGAAACATGCAATGACTTGGATGAACCTTGAAGACATCATGTTGAGTGAGATAAGATCCAGACACAAAAGGACAAATATTGTATATTTCACTGATATGAAATAATTACAGTAACTAAACTCACAGTCAGAATCTGGAGTATGGGTTACCAGGGGCTGGATTGTGGGTAAGGAAGGGGGAGTTAATGCTTGAGTTGTACAGAGTTTCTACTTGGGTTGATTGTAAATTTTGGTAATGGGTGGTGGTGATGGGAGCCTGCGCTGGTTTGAAAGGAAGCATGTCCCCTAAGAAAAGCCATGTTTTAATATAAATCCCATTTCATAAAGGTAGAATAATCCCTATTCAATACTGTATATTTGAAACTGTAATGAGATCATCTCCCTGGTTGATGTGATTTAGTCATGAGTGGTTGTTAAACTGGATTAAGGGACGACATGTCTCCACCCATTTGAGTGGGTCTTGATAGTTTCTGAAGTCCTATAAAAGAGGAAACATTTTGGAGAATGAGAGATACAGAGAGAGCAGAGCAATGTAACCATGAGATGCAGAGAGTCCACGAGCCAGTGACCTTTGGAGATGAAGAAGGAAAACGCCTCCCGGGGAGCTTCATGAAACCGGAAGCCAGGAGAGGAAGCTAGCAGATGACGTCGTATTCGCCATGTGCCCTTCCAGCCAAGAGAGAAGCTCTGACTGTGTTTGCCATGTGCCGTCTCACTTGAGAGAGAAACCCTGAACTTCATCGGCCTTCTTGAACCAAGGTATCTTTTCCTGGATGCCTTTGATTGGACATTTCTATAGACTTGTTTTAATTGGGACATTCTCTCGGCCTTAGAACTATAAACTAGCAACTCATTAAATTCCCCTTTTTAAAAGCCATTCCGTTTCTGGTATATTGCGTTCTGGCAGCTAGCAAACCAGAACAGAGCCCAATATTGTGAGTGTAATTAAGAGTACTGAATTATATATGTGAAAGTGGTTAAAAGGAGAAATTTTAGATTGTATATATGTTCTGGAATAAAATTTAAAAAAAACAACATAGGACTATTTTCCTTCTTCATCTCCAAAGGTCACTGGCTCATGGACTCTCTGCATCTCATTACAGATGATCTCATTACAGTTTCAAATATACAGTATTGAATAGGGATTATTCTACCTTTATGAAATGGGATTTATATTAAAACATGGCTTTTCTTAGGGGACATGCTTCCTTTCAAACCCTATGTTTAGGGTTCACTAAAGCAGTGAACCCTATTGAAATGATGGATTATAGTTAATAGCATAATTATAGCTAATAGTACAATTTTTAAAATGTTCCTTCATGAATTATAACAAATATAGTATGCTAATGCAAGATGTTAATAATAGGGAGGTATATAAACTCTGTATTTTATGTATTTTATACACAGCTTTTCTGTAAACCTACAACTTGTCTAATAAACAAAATGTACATAATGTCACATCCCTGCTCTAAACCTTTCAATGACTTCCAATCACAGAATAAAATCCAAACTCCTTGCTATAGCCTAAAAGTCCCCTGATTACATTTGAGTATTTCTCCCTCCACATTCTCCCTCATTCAGCTCTAGGCACCTTTATTTTGTTTTATCATTCCACCATATCACCAAACTCATTCTTGTCTCAAGGCCTTTTTGCTAACTGTTCCCTCCACCTGGAGTGCTATTTTCTCAAACTTTTCCCATGGCTTGCTTCTTTCCTTAGTCAGATCTCTGTTCAAATGTCACCTCCTCAGAGAGGCCTTCCATGGCCATATTATCTAAAATAGAAGACTCCCACACACTTCCAAACAAAAGTTGTTTTTTATGACTTTACCCTGATTTATATTTTTCCCTAGCACTTATCTGGCATTATATTCTACATTTAGTTTTCTATGTATTTGTTGCCTGTTTCCCCTGTGGTGGTGGCCATGGAAATGATTTACTCAGATCTCCTTCAAGAGAATCTGTTTCATGCAGTTTACATGCCTCTGGATACACCACTGTGTTTTTGCCATGGCCATACCTCTTCTAGGTGGATCTTAGCCACTGATTATGTTGGGTATGCTAGTACTGGCCCATTCCCGAGGGATGCAGGATTCATCTAATAGGTAACTTTGGCTTCCTCTTGGACCTGGCCCAAACTTTCTTAGAACTGTGCTGCTGTCAGAAAGCCTTTTTCTTCAAGCTTCCTTCTTTCCCTGTTTCTTTTCACAGGGGTCAGACCTGCTCTGGGGTCTGAAGACTCTTCTTGCCTACTCCTGCTCCCTCTTCTTTGGTTCTCCCAATAAATCTCTTGTACGTTTAAGCCCCTCTTGGAGTTTGCTATTTGAAAGGTCCAAATCAACTCATCTGTCATAGCCTCAGTAAAGGGACATGGAGATGCTACTAGGAGCAGTGAACTAACAGAGGCCTTACTAAAGGGACCTTAGTATCTAGAGGCAATACAAGAAGCAGCAGTGGATGTTATTTCATGTCAAAATGTCAGATGGAACCACTTACACTCAGGGTATGCCAGTCCAGAAACCAGATCAAACGAGACATCCAGCAGCAAAGACCAGAAGAGGCAAGCAGAGAGGGATGACATTGAGAATTGGTTATCCCTCCAATTTTCAGGAAGATCTGTAAACTTCCCCCTACTTCCCCCTATACTACTGGGGTGGGAGCTCCTGAACAAGATGAGACCACTTACAATAAGGAAATAGGCCTTATGTTCTCTGTATATCTATATCTAGTATATAAATTATTCACCGTACAGAAAAGTGGAGATCAACATTTTTAATTCACCTATATCATTCTAAGCCTCTTTGTGGCCTCTGGGTCAACTTTCAAGCCAGTTAATTGATACAGATTAATTGAAAGACCTCATTCTAATACTATATTTGATTTTTAACAGCTTTATGACCTGGAAACCTTGGTAGCCTCTCAAAGCTTGTTTCCTCATCCGTAAAATGGGATAGTATATCTCTTATCTGGCTCACGTGATTATGGTGAGGAAACATCAAATATTTAAAAGCCCATAGTAAATTTATTTTAGCTTACATTTTGTTAATTTTATAAATTATTATATGAGCATAATGCTGTTTAAAGTTTCATTACAGCTTGAAATGCTGATCTATTCTTTAGACTGCTTTTTCTCTTTTGTGTCTACCTTTTATAAAATGATGCCCTCTGCTGTTTTCTTGTATATCTTAACTTCAAACCGTACATGAGACTTGTTCTATATGAGCATTCAAAGATTATTGGAGAGGGGATGATCCTTGAAGATGTGAAAGTAAAGCACAGACATATAGTAAGTTATATAAAATTAGCCAAGTCAGGACAAAGTTTCTTGACTGAGTTGAGTGCTCTTTAATCAGAATTACCAATATAGAAGTATACAAATGAGAATGAGTTTGACTTAAATGTCCAAATAGACTTCATTATCTTGTCCCTAAATTTATTCTT
>PVIY010024611.1:0-37813 GCA_004026745.1 Myrmecophaga tridactyla
CCCAGGCCCGCAGGCACACCACCTCAGAAGAGGCCGCAGTCTTTGAGGTTCTCCTTGATGATGATGTCGGTGACGGCGTCGAAGACGAACTTGACGTTCTGCGTGTCGGTGGCGCACGTCATGTGGGAGTAGATCTCCTTCACGTCGCGACGCATATTGAGTTCGAGGAACTGTACCTTGATGTAGTTGCCCGCGTCGTCGTAGGTGTTGGGTCCTGACCGCATAGGGGAGCTCTCACTCCCTGCCCCCAAACCTTTCCCCGGGACGTGGGGGGCGCTGGACGAGATCGTGGAGCTGGAGCTCCCCCTGGCGGCCGTACGGGAAACGGCGTCAGGGCAGGGATGGGCTCTCACCGTCATAGTCCGGGAAGCAGATGCTGAGGTGCGCCTTTTTGATCTTCTCCGAGAACACGTCCTTCTTGTTGAGGAAGAGAACGATGGACGTCGTGGCGAAGTAGCGGTGGTTACAGATGCTGTTGAACAGGTGCAGGCTTTCGTGCATGCGGTTCTGGGGAGGGCAGCGGCTGTCGGGCACCGGAGGACTCGAGCAGCTGCCCCCGAGAAGCCAACCCCTTCTTCCAGGGCTCCCAGGTATGGGGACCTCCCAGCTCAGACGGCTCCCAGAGCTCCTCTCCCATCAGACAGTTCCAGAGTGGGTCTGCTCCGCTCAGGCCGATCTGCCCGCTGCCTCCTCTCCTTTTCTGAAATGAATCTCCCCTCTGAAACACCCGCAACCCCATAGTACCATCTCCCTCTTTAGGCAGCTCGGCCTCCCTGCTCACGCACGCAGGCTCTGCTTGGCACTCACCACTTCGTCGTCCTCCACCAGCACCATGTCATAGGCGCTCAGCGCCGCGATGAAGATAATGCAGGTCACACCCTCGAAGCAATGGATCCACTTCTTGCGCTCTGAGCGCTGCCCGCCCACATCAAACATCCTGCGGGGCGGTTGGGGCCTGAACCCGCGGATCGAACACCCTGGGTGCGCCTACGGGCATCCCCTCGCCTCCCCACGTTGGCTGGGGGCCTCTCGGATGGGACGGGAATCTAGAGGGGAGGGCGAGGTGTTCGAAAAGACTCAGGGTCTCTCCTGGGGATGGGGCCTCTGGGACCCGGCGGGACCTCGGGCGGTGGACTCCCCGGGTCCCCGGAGCTCGTACCGAAAGTGGAGATCCTTGAAAGAGAACTGCGTCTCGATGATGCCTGTAGTCTTGACGCGCGAGCGCAGCACGTCTTGCTCCGTGGGCACGTAGCCTGGGGTGACCAAGCGCTCCAGGTCCGAAAGGTAGCTGCGGAATACCCCGGAGTGTGGGTGGGGAGTGGTGGGTGGGTGGGGGCCTAGCAGGGCCCCGCCCGCGCCCCCGCGCCCCGCCAGCGCGCTCACTAGCCGGCTGAGTCGTTGAGCTGGTACTCCGAGGCACGATCGAAGCAGGCCTGGATACCCGAGTCCTTCCACAGCCGCTGGATGATGTCGGACATCTCTTTGGGCATCGTGCCCTCCTCGATGGTGTCTGCCATGTGCATCAGCTTCCGGGCGTCGTCCTGGAGAGGGGGCGAGGGTTGGTGGTGACCGTGGACTCAGGCCAGGCTCGGCGCCTCGGATCCCCAGAGGCCCCACCCAACCCGCCTCTTGGCGCACCTGGCGCGCGGAGTCCCCGTACTGGATGTTGAGCGTGGTCATGGCACGGACGATGGCCAAGATGGACTGTAGCGTGTTGCCATAGATGATGGCAATGAACTCGAGGCACTCTTCTAGAGAGTACCCGTCCTGATGGATGATCCTGCAGCCAGGGAGAACTGGGTCAATGGCTCGTGGGCCCGTGGGCAGAAGCGTACGCCCACACCCAGGGGCCTCGGGACCGGGACCAACACTCACTTCATCTGTTTCACGATGGTGCTCTTCCCGGATTCTCCGGCGCCTGGAAGGGAAGTCACCTCGGAGCGGCCCGGGGATCGCCCCGCACTCCACCCCAGCATTGAGGCGGTGGCCGAGGCTGCTTGCCCAGGTCTGTTGGGTGGACCCCCAGCAGAAGCTGCCCAGAGGAGCCAACCCGACCCACAGCCTCACTTGTTCTATCCTCATTCAAAATAAGGTCCTGACGCCCTGGCAGAAAAACTTTTGTAGATGTCAAGAAAAGTGCTAGAAGGGTTCAGCGAGGGGAATGAGAAATCGCAACCGTGCAGCGGAGCTCCCAAGATGCAGGCTGTATATGCAGCCTTTAGGAGCAGTGAGACCAAACTAAAGAAAACCTGGAGCACCACCTTGTGGACCCGGACGGTACCGCCTGCCCGGGATTATAGGAGCCTGGTCAGCTCCTTCCCTCATGGGAGTGGGGATGCGGACACATCTGAGAGAGGCTCAAAAGGAATTAGTGCCTTCGGATGAGGGGAGCAGGGGAGGGGTATGAAGTCAGGGCGTTGGACATAGTTAATGGGATTCCCGGCTTAACCTCTCTGACTTCCTTGGGGTGCCTTGGCTTTGCTTCCAGACCCCTTCCAAGCTAATCCTGGAGAGCCTGGGTGGAGACTGCTGGGCCATCTTGGGGGGTTGGTCAGTGGCCCAAGGCAGGCCTGGAACAGCCTCATGAATTATCTAATCCCGACAGAGCCTCAAGGAGCCCTCCTCCTCAATACCCCTCCTCCCCTTAGCTGCTTCACAGGTCTGCCAACAATAAAGCTCTGACACCCTGAAGGCCATTGACCATGGGTCTAGGTGGTTCTAAAGGCTCCCCCAACTCCCAGGAGGACTGTGACCCTCTCATCTCTAAGAGAGGAGCCCTATTGTGGGGCTCCTGATAAAGGCCCTTGCTTTCTGAGACCCTCAAACCAAAGGCTCATCCAGAAGTGCAGTTGGCTCACACTTCAGGGGAGGGGAGGTTGCCTGACATACGACTCTCTGGAGAGGACCTCCATGGGGCAGGGCTCCCACTCTGTGCCCTGTCCTGCCATTGGCTCACTCTGCTTCCCAAGAAACTCACAGAAGGGCCACCTCCTTGCCTCCAGGCCACCAATCTGGTGGCAGTGACCCCAGCTGGGCCCACAACCTTACCCAGAAGCAGCAGTTTCACAGTCCGAGCATCCTTCTCTGCATCTTCTTTCAGCTTCTTTTCCAACTCCTTTGAGTGCTTCTCTTCAGCGCTGGCCCCAGCCCCCATGTCCCAGCAGCGGGTGAAGGCACAAGGTCAGCAAGTGACTCTTCTGGATGGAGGGGATCCCCAGAGCCAGGCTTAGGCCAGCTGCTGGCCTCCCCAGATGCCCTTCTGGACTCTGGACTGGCAACCAACTGGTTCTCCACGAATCTGTGTAGGCCCTGGTGGGGGCTGCTTAGTGGGATTTGGGGGTTAGGGGTACCCAAGAGCCAATCAGAGACAAGGACAGGTGAATCCAGCTCAGCCCCCACCGTCTAATCAGGCCAGCATGGCCCCAATCCCTGCACCGCTGACTCTGCACCTCCTCTGCCCCACCCCTGCAACCCCCTAGAAGAGGCCTGAGAGACCGTCCTGCCCCAGTCCAAGTAGAGAGACATGTGCAGTAGGGTCACAATGAGAAAAGGGAGGCTTTCAAGTCCAATGGATAGGGGCTAGAAGCCGGAGTAGAGGGAGAAGTATGCATGCATACAGTGCCGCCCTCCCTGCACTGTGCTCAGTACTCCTCCTATTTCATCATACACTTCCACTGGCCCTGGAAGACGGCCATCATCAGCCCCATTTCACTGATGAGGAAGTGAAAGCTCAGGGGATGACATAAAAGTAGGTGGTTGATCAGGGCTGGGTAATTCTGGACCAGGTTCTATGCTCTGCAGAGGCGCAGAAGGGAAAATGTAGGCACTGCATTTTTCCTATGCAGGACAATGGAAGAAGGATGATGGACTTGGGTGCATGTGCCTATCCCGTGCGTGTGCACCTGTCCATCACTTGCATCAAGCAAGTTAGTGACTTGACACGTTTGTACATGTATGCATGTGGGTACACTTGTGCCTGTATATGTGACTGTGTGCATACATGTGTGCTCTAACATTTAAGTGTGTGCCCGTGCCCTGCGGGCATGTCCACGTACATGTATGCGTGTATGCAAACACGTGTGGGTGTGCTTTTGTGCATTTCTTATTGTGCACGTATGTATTCTGCATGCAGTTGCTGAGTTCATGTGTGCACGTACGTGCATGGGTATGCGAATGTGCATATATGTGCAATATATGTGGGTGTGCATTTGCCTGTATGTGTGAATATGCTTGTGTGTGTGATTGTGCATATGCATGAGTGTGCCTTGTGTTTGCATGTGCATGTCTGTATGGATGGTTGTTCATACATGTATGAATGTATGAGAGCATGTCTTAGTGTGCATGTCTTAGTGCATGTTTGTGTGTGTATTGCCTCACAAGCATGTGCATTTGTGTCTGTGTGGGGGCATGTGTGTTTGCACGTGTTTGTGCCTATGAGTTCATGTCTATTTGGGTGCAAAAGTCTCTAACATGCAGAGATGGCCCAGAAAATGTTTTGTGGGCTTTTGTCAGAAGGGAAAACTAAGTCCCAAAGTACATCTGGCATTTCCAGGGGACTGGAGGGTTGGGGTATTTCGAGGCTTGCCCCCAAGGCCTGCCCCTCAGCTGCAGAGTCTGATATCTGTTTGCATGGCCAGGTGGACCAGGGTGCACTGCTGTAAAGAAGTGGTTCGGGTTGAGTTGGCAGTGTTGATCTCCCAGGCTCTGGAGGTCCCGCACCACCCCTTATCAGAACACCTAAGCCCTGGGCTCTCAAGGCCCCTTCAAGGCCCTCTTGACTGGACTCTTTCCTTGCAACCAGCCTGCCTCTTATCACTCAAATTTGCCACAGACCTCAGAGACCAAGAAGGGGTGCCAGGACCTCAGTCAGATATGGAGCAGTGAAGGCAGACTGTAAAGAAGACCCATAGGAGGTGGATACAGACGGCAGCCACTGTGACATCCACTCTAACTTGGGTGAGGGGACATCTGGGTGCATGACTGTTTGTTTTGTGCCACTTTCAACCTTCAGTCTCCATCCACCTTCTCTAAAGCCAGGCATTGTGATTGGCCCTGAAGGTCTCTGCAGCCCCTTACATTGCCCAGAGGTTTTGGGTAGAGCATAAGCCCAGGTTTGTTAGACCAGCAAAAATCTGGTTTCTGCATATTGGGTGTGCTTAAAATGTGGTCTACACACTGCCTCCTGGGCCCCCACTAGGCTCCCCTTGCCCCCCTGGTGTGACCTTGTTCCCTGCCAGATCCACGGGCCTCCCCAACTTCCCCTGCTATAGCCTGACTCGTTAAATTTGGCTCTGGTCCCCCAGCCCCTTATCTCCAGCAGGTCCCCACCTGTCCCAGGGTCTTTAATACCCTGAACATTTGCACATGCTGGGCACTCTGTTGTGGGTGGGTTGGAAGAAGGCAGGAAGGAGGGAGATTTTGTCAGATTCTTAGGGTTGGGCAACTGGATTGTGAGGGCTGAAGGCTTGTCTTGCCAATTCTGAGTCTAGAGCCTGGCACAAGGCCAGGCACAAAGCTGGTGAGAAAGCAGTAGAGCAGATGATCAAACGACTGAATGAACAAATGGAAGCTGGGGCAAAAGAGGTTAGGAACTGGTGGTCAGACTGTGGCAGGATGGGGGGCAAGAACAAGGGCAGAATCTGGGGCTTAGGCCAAGCCCCAAACCTCCCATCCCTCTACCCCCCAACCAAGGAGAGGAGCCGGAGTCCAGTCCCAAAGCCAGTGTTTATTAGCAAGATGGGACCCAAGAGCGGCTGTGGCTTGGGCAGCAGAGGGCCATCAGGAGCACCACCCACCCACCACCCACCTACCCAACCACCCCCCAGTGCTATTTACACCCATCACCTCAAGCTATGGGCAGAAGGGAGTGTCCTGGGGAAGCCCATACAGGCCCAGGACCTCCGCCATGGCCCCATCTCCCCTCAGCCCTGCCTGCCCAGGACTGAGCTATTCTCCCAGCCTCCAAGCCAAGGAGCACAGGAAAAATTACGAATAGGTGGAGTAGGGCAGACCTGCCCTGGCCAGGCAAAAAGGGGAGGGCTGCAGGTGCTGGCCCACCCAGGCCAGATCTCTTCTATCCCCAATAAATATATACCCAGGAAGGGGTTGTATACCCCTCTCCCAGGCCTGGGCCGGCATCCTGTAATGGCCCCTTCTCCCCTCCTGAGTGCAGCACCTGAGCCCCCACCCCCATCTCCCAAAGCAGTCCTTGCACCTACATCTACGCACAGCAAGGGTTGAGAGTACACAGTGGCACAGCTGTGCAGTCTGCGCCCCGTCCAGGCAGGGCGTGCTCCCTCCCTGTGTCCTGCAGATCCTGGCGGTGGCTGTTGTGCAGGTAGACTCCCAGCTGTCTGGGGACTGCATGGTCCTGGCCCAGCCCTGCCCACTGGCCAGAACTGGTTACGCAGGCTCTGTTCCTTACCGTCTCTGACCACTGTGGGTATGGGTTTTGGATGATGCTGCCATGAGGCAGGCTATGTTTAACCCACCAATAAATACTGTCTTTGCAGGGGCAGGGTGTGTATAGAATATAGATATTTTATATATATATTTATATATTTATATATATCTTTTATATTAAAAGGGACAAGGGCTAGGCTGGCCCATTGCAGAGCTCAGGCAGCTGGGCCTCATGTGTCCGGTGGATGGTGACGGCGGTTCCGGGGCTTTTTCTGGTCCTGGGGCTCGGGAGGCCTGGGTGCCCCTGGGGCCTCCCTGGGGCTGGGGGGCACATGGCGCCAATAGCCCTGGCAGTACTGGTTTATGAGGCCCACTTCCGGCTGGGCCAGAAGCTGGGCCAGCTCCTGGTAGGGAGGCGTCGGTGGCCCTGCGCCTGGTGGGGGTGGGATGCTCGCAGCCAGCGGTGGGAAGAGGGCGGTGTGGACAGCATCCCGGCCCAGCACGTGCAGCTGAACCCGCGTGACGACGTGCTTGAAGTTGTTCTCAGTGGCTGTGCAGGAGTAGAGGCCCCGATCGCTGAGCTGCAGGGCACGAAGCAGCAAGCCCTGCTCTGTGCGCAGGAAACGGTCCTCAGCGCGCATCTGCAGGTGAGGGGGGGCG
This sequence comes from Myrmecophaga tridactyla, assembly GCA_004026745.1. NCBI lineage: Eukaryota > Metazoa > Chordata > Mammalia > Pilosa > Myrmecophagidae > Myrmecophaga > Myrmecophaga tridactyla. The sequence continues at coordinate 7,063 of PVIY010024611.1, forward strand.
GGAGTAGGAGGGTCAGGGGCAATGTGGTCACCCCTCGGTGTCCACCAGCTCCCGGATCAGACCCCTTCTGTGGCCTTTCCCTGTAGGCGCATCCACGTGGAATTTCCATACATCAAGAGAAACCCATGTGAAGTCTTGACAGAAGGAAAGATGTCTGAATGAGGCATCCGTACACATCTCCATGCCAGGAGAGATGATGACATCGGGGTTCCGTACAATGAGAGAAGCTCCATATAACAAGCACACAAACATGGAATTTCTACTCAATGAGGACTATCCAAATGGGGCACATGCATAGAGCTTCCATGTAAGGATGGATGTGAGGTATTCCCATAAAATGAGGACTACCCCACAGAATGGCCATAGGCTGGGGTTCACCCAAATGACGTTTCCATACAATGAGGTATACCCCAGTGGGGTATACATATGGACTTTTCACGTAGAAGGGCATGCCTGTAAACGTTTCCATGAGGCCTGCCCCAGAGATTTTTACCTAAATGATTTTTGTAAGGGAGAGAGTTTTGGAAGGGATATCCCAGAAGGAGGGCTGCCCCAATTGCCTTTTGTACCACATTCCACTCCTGTGGAATTCCCACTGCCCAGGGACTCCCACACCCATGGTCCTGGGCTGTGGGGTTCAGGGCTCACCTCTCGGCGCCTGTCACTGGGGTCTCGCTGGAACAGCCACTTAACAGTGGCCTGGGGAGAGCGAGGCTGACACTCGAGGAAGGCTGCGCTGCCTGCCACACCGTACTGTACTGACTCCACCGTGTTCTTGTTGGCTGCAGATCAAGAAGGCAGTGAGTGAATACAGCAGGCGCGAGGGGCACCGACCCACAAACGCAGGTCCATACCATTGGGCACCCACTCCTGGAGGGGGGAGTGGCGAGAGACTTCCCAATTCCAAAATCCCAAGCCTCCTACCCCATACTGACCATCCGAGGGTCCTTCCAGTGGGGGGACCCTGTGAGCAGCTATGTGGGCTGCCTGGGTTCCGCTGTCTGAGGAGCACCCCATGGGGAGAAACGGGACACTCACCATTGGAGTTGAACCCGCGGCACTGCCTGATGGGGTTCCCGTGCCGGACGTCCTGCCGGCGGCTCCGCCTGGATGAGGATAGCTCCTGAAGGAATGCTCCTGTGGAAGCTGTCCCCTCCCCGGTCCCTGTAACCCCAAGACTCCAGGCCAGGGCCCCGTCTCCCAGGACAGACTGATGCCTTGCCCATAGATGCCTTGCAATGTGGCATCTACCTTGACCCCCACCCTGGACAGGGCCTGGGTCTGGTGGATGAAATCACAGGGGCCTGGGGGTTCATACCTCTTAGAGGATGCTGTGTAACGGGAGCAGGCCTGGCCATCCCAGGCACAGTAGGGGTCCCGGGCGAGGCAGCAGTCAGCACAGGCGGCCCCATATGTCTGGCAGCGGTGCAGGCTCAGGTGTGTGACACCCACGGCTGAAGCCACATACAGTTGTTGCTGGGCACAGGGACAGGGGCTCATCAGTTCCCTCCCCACTGCCAGCCTCCATCAGCAGCCCGTGAGCCTAGACTCCTTCCCTTCCATGCCAATTTCCCCATGCCTGTGGCCATGTGCCAGTTTCCCTGTCTCTAGGCCAAGGCTTCAGGCTGCATCCCCACCTTCAGTGAATCTCACTAAAGACTCACCCGCTTGGAAGAGATGGTCATGGTCTTAACAGGAGCTGGGTCCTGGAAGAAGATAGGGATCAGCTTGGAACCCTGGGGACCCCTTCCCTGCCCTGATCTGGAGGTCTGAGCTCAGGTGCTGGGACTGGGGAGGGTCAGGGTGGGGAGTACAGGACTGGATGGTGTCACACGCACCTTGAAGACCTCCACCTCCTCCAGCATGAGCTCTTCCATCTCCTGGTCATCCTTGGGCAGCACGATGACCTTCTGTACTGTCCCGCGGTCTGGAACGGGCCAGGCAGGGCCTCAGTAGGGCTGGGGATGCTGGGAGAGGGGCACCAGCCTCAGCCCCTTCCCCCACCAGGGCCCAAACCCCCTGAGGGCAGGGGAGCAGGGGCTCTGCACCAAGGCTGAAAGGTCTCCCCAGAAGAGGTCAGGGGGATTAGCCCAGGGCAAGGAGTCACAAGGCCAGGGTCTACCCCCCACCTGGGACCCTCATTCTGGGCCCTGCTGAGAACAGAATCCTGGAGGTACTGCTGTGTACTGGGGCTCCTGGAACCGTGTGGGTGCACACAGTATCTGGACTTGCGTATCCTATAGGGGGCTCTGATTTCTGTCTTTCTTCCCTTTCCTGTCCATGTATGTGTCCCAAGCACCGACACAGTGCCCTTGCCCTCCTTGCCCCCTGGGAAAGGGTTTGAAGATGAATATAAGGTTTCCCCTGCCCTGGCCTCAAAGATCCTGGCAATAAGAAGAAGGCTCCAAGGGATAAGGGTGACAGAGCTGAGCTTGACAAGCCTGCAGCACCTCCCAGCAGGGCAGGTCCCAGCCCCTGTGGAGCAACACCCCCCACCCAACGGGCCCAGTGTGGGAGGGGCCGGGAGCAGCAGTGGGTACCTGTGCCCAGGAAAAGCACCTCATAGCGCCCGTCCGCTGCATCCACCTGGTCCACAGCGACGGTGGTGAGGCGGTAGGCGGCGCCTGTGCGGACCACCAGGGGCCGCCGCTGCAGTGGGTACACGGCCTGGTACATGAGCGGGTGGCTACGCATGAAGTTGATCACTTCATCAGGGTAGTCCTTCGTGGACTTCATGGACGGTGTGAAGGTTCCACCAGGGCACTGTGGGGGGTGAGGGGCATTAGACACAGGCTGCCCGGGGGTGGGGGGCACACTAAACCCGTTAGCTTCAGGAGGGACCCCTATATTGGCCACACCACCTCCACCCATCCTTCTCCTTAAAACCCCCACCCAAGCTTCCGCTTCCACCCCCTGAGCTCGATGCAGGTCTTACTCCGGCCAAGGTTCCATGTGGTCAAATCTCACGGCCTCATGTGCCGGCGCTGACACACCCTTTCCACATCCTGGGGCCCTACCCCAATGTCTGGCTGCTCCTCCCAGGCTTCCCCTCCCCTCCTGTTCAGAGGATGCAGACCGAGGTTCCCTTAGTGGGTACCCTTTCCCTTCCCTGATGCTGCTCCCTCTCTCTGGGGTTCAGCCCGTTCCCCAGCCTAGCAGCCTAATCCTGGTCCAAGCTTCCAGGCTCTGAGTTCGCCTCTGGGGGAAGCCTGCTGAGCCCAGCTCCCTAATCCCAGCTCTGACTCCACAGAAATGTGACTGCCTGCTGCATCTCGCCGGTCTTCAGGCTGCTCCTCTGCTCAGACCCCTGCAGGGGCCCAGGTCACACTAAGAGGTCCCACAGGCCTTGCCGACTGGTAGCCAGCTACGCTGAGCTCCAGCTGGCCTCCCAGTTTTTGCTTTGAAGACTTCCCTCTAACCTTTGGGTCAAAAAAACACCACCTCAGAGGGCCCTCGCGGACCAGCCTGCCACACCTTGCTGCCACCTTTGCCCTGGGATCCTGCCTGGCTGCCTTCACAGCCTAATGCAGTGTGTAAAGGGAGGTTTTGTCCATGTGTTATGGTCCCTCTCCCCACGTGGCTGAGTTCCCTGATGGCAGGGCCGTGTTTGCAGATGGCAGACTCAGATCAGCTTCATAAAGGAAGAGAAGGGAGAGGGGGTTACGGGCTTTTCACCGTGCCAGGCCGTGGGTAGGGCATCTTCCCGGAGAAAGGCATCCACTGGTAGTTAGGGCCTTCCTTGTGGGCAAAGGGTCCATTGAAGACCATGCGAATGTCGGCCATGGAGTAGACACATACAGCGGAGCCCCGGAACACAGAGCTGTGGGCAGGGCGAGCAGCTGCTGTGGGCAAGGCAGGCCCAAGGCCCCCAAGCCAGCCCCTACCCCACAGTTCACTGCCAGGCTGGGGTCCTCCACAAGTCACAGCCCCTCAGTCCAGCCATACCCCAACCCTGCTGGTCTGGGCCCCGGCCTCACCCTGACGAGGTAAAGACAGCATAAATGACCGGGTTCCTCACATCCTGGGTCTGCTGGACAAACACATCCTCTGGGGGGAGAGGGAAAAGGCGCTGGAAGGGCATCTTAGCCAGGAGCCCCAGGGCACACCCACTGAGGTGTCGCCCACCCATGCAGCCTCCACCCGTCTTGTAGTAGCCTCAGGCGCCCTCCCGCCTGCCAGGCACTCACGGAGCTCGTCGAAGTGGGTCTCAATGCCATCCTCGCCCGGCACGGAGCAGACCAGCCGCGCCTTCAGGAACGTGCTCCACTTGTTGACCAGGCAACAGTGACCGCCATCATCGTTCTGGCGGAAAGTGGGCGGGGGGCCAGGGCAGGTCAGCTCACTCGCCTCTGGGGCTGGGCTGGTGGAAGCCGGGGCCGGGCCTGGTGAGGGGACGGTGCGGGGACACCCCCCCCCCCCAAGCACGTACCAGGCAGATGCGCCCAATGCGGGCGTACACGGCGGGGCTCAGGGGGGCCTCTGCTGACCGCTCACGGAAGAAGAAGTAGAGCTTGTCATCGTTGCGCTCCGCGCTGTCGGGGATGAGCTCAGCGTGGATGAACGAAGGGTCTGAGGGCAGGCGGGGGTCAGAGGGGCGAGCCCCTCCTCTGATAGTGTCCTTTGCCCCAACAGAATCCTGAGCCGAGCACAGGAACACCCCCAAGGCTTCCCCAGACAAGAAACCCTCCCTCCCCAGCTGGTCATAGAGCTGAAAACCCTCCCGTCCCTGGTCTTCTTGCAGCATCCCAGACACGCCGCCCACCTAAGCTCTCGCAGGCTGCGCTCACCATTGAGCCACCGGGAGTTGTACTGATCGGTGCGCATGGCCGTCTGCTTTCCAAGCGTGCGGAAGATGGCTGCGTCAGTGCCCATGAAGTCGATGTACACACCAGCATAGAGCTCCTCGTCTGCGGGGTGGGGGTCAGTCAGGGGGCCTCGCCTGGGCCGGCCCTGTCGCTCCTCTCACACCCCCAGGGCAGCATCTCGGCCGTGGGGTGGGAAAAGTTTAATGACTGGCTCTGGGGGCTTTGGCGGAGAGGCCGGGATTAAGCGCAACGGTCAGGCTCTGCGGTGCAAACGCTCCCGCCACGGCCAATTTCAAGCTAACCGGAGGCCCCTGAAGCTGAGCTAGCAAGAGCTGCCAACACCATCCCGTGTGTCCCGCCCCCTGGTGCACCAGGCCTAAGGAACCCTGAAGGGCGGCTGACAGTCAACACGTAGTGAAGTAGTTAGAAGTAATGAACTTGGAGTATTTGTTAGCTCCTTCTAATTGTGATTTATCTAATTGTAAGTTTGTATAATTTAATTTTTAATAATAGCTACATTTAACTATTAGCTCACAAAACTCCTGAAAATTTGATAATCGAGCTGGCCCCAGCGGACCCCTCACTCCCCATCTTCCCTCTCTGAGTCTCCCAGGGCAGGCCCTTTCTCCTCTATCAGATTCCTTGAACTGGGCCTGGCTCTGGGTTCTGCCATCAGGCTGGGGCTGCCTCACTAGCCACAAGGGGGAGGGTAATGCCCACCCCCTGCCCCAGGGGCCTTTTCCAGGCTTGGAAGTGGCACAGTGCCTGGCAGCTGCTCTGAGAGGCAGACTACATTGGGCCGAATGCCAAGGCCAGGGTCAGAGGTGGGCCCGCTTAACCTGCGGCTGGGGGGGGGGGGGGCGAACCTCTCCTCAGAGAATAGCCCCCTCCCCCCCCAACTTTTCCAGACACCTGCCCAGAGCAGAGGCACACTCTTCCCAGCTGGTCAGAGGGCCAGAAATCTCCACTGGTGCCTCCTCATGGGCTACTCTTGGCCTCCCAGACATACCGAGAATGGGGCCACCCCCTTAAACACACCTACTCCAGCCTCAGCTTTTCTTCTCCTGCAGGCAGCCTGAGGGCTCTGGGCTTTGCATGGGCCACACTGTGTGTGCCAGAAAGGGACCCAGCCCACCTCAGCCCCCAGCTGGATGGAAGGTCACGCACCTTGGCGTCTGTCTCTGAGTTCAACACCCAGGTCTGGCTGGGTTCTCCCTCCCCACACCAGGTAGGGCCCATGGGACAAGATGCTCATATTCTGCCCTGGGGTGAGCACGGCGCCCTCTCCCCCGCAATGGAGGCAGAGGCCACACAATCAGGCTGTAAAACCAGGGAGGGGTGCAGGGCACTCACTGATGAGAGCTGAGGCCGTTTCCAGCTTGGGGTCGTATGGACACTTGCCCTTCCCTGACTCGAGTTTCTCAGGCTCAAGGTAGAAGATGTAATCCTGCAGGGCAGAGTGGGGCTCAGCACCATCCAAGCTGGTCCCACAGCCAAGAAGGACAAGGGTCAGAGATACCCTGAAGCCTCCTCCCCTGCTTGCACACCATCCAGCAGGTCTCCTGGGGCAGGGCTGTGTTGCAGGTTCCATGGTAGGTGCTTCCTGGTCCCAGGTCTCAGGGAAAGGACCTGGGGATTGGGTCTGGGAGGGCACTGCCTTGCCCTCTCAAGAGGGGTAAGGGGTAGGCTGAGCCTCTGGGCTCAGAAGGACTCTGCCCAGGGCTTCCTCAGGTCACAGAGGTACAACTATCTGGGGTGTGACTGCCTGTCTTGGGCCAAGGAGGGGCTGCAGACCTGACCAGGGCAGGGGACCCTGGCTGAGGGACAGGGTCTTGTCTTTTACCACCAGCCCAGAGGGCTCCAAGATAACTGTGTCTTATCTGTGGTCCTCAGGACAGACCAAGAGGCCATGACCTTTTTCCCTGACCCATGGGGGAGCCCCCAGGAAAAGCCCTCCAAGATGGCATCTCCCCAGGGAGCCAGGAGTTGAAGGGCCCAGCCTGGACCACGCAGAATTCAGTCTCCTGTGCCTCCCAACCCAGCCCTAAAGATGTAGGAAAGAGGCTGGCGAAAGCAATGGGACCAGGATGCGCTCACAGGGTCACAGGGGAAAGGCAGGAAGAAGGGAGGGAAAGAGGAGAGGAGAGAGGCTCAAGGCAGGAAGGCGGTGGCAAGTGGCAGGGATGGTAATGGGAAGGCGCACACAGGCCCACTTCCGGTCACACTCTGCACACATGACTTCTGCACACGTAGGGGCTGCACGCACAGATCGGCATGCATCACTGCTAGCGCACGGAGCCCACTGCTCACACCCCGGTCACACACACGCAACATATAAGCCCATCCCACTTTGTGGCACTCACCGCCATGGACAAACACTCAAGTGACCACATGCTCTGTCATTCACCGGCAGCCCCTGCCCCCTTGCCCGCCCCTGCCCAGCCCCAGCTCCCCTAGCCCAGCCCTGGGTTTTGAGTACTGGACAGACCGCTCTGCCCTTCCCACCCCAGGGGATGACAGCTCCAAACATGTGCCTATCAGGTGATCCATGGGAGGTGTGGGGCAAGGGTCCCTGAGAGCGTGTCAGACTGTGTAACCCAGGCCATGTTCCTGCTCTGGGTGCTGAGTGAGGTGTGGGTTAAGAGGGCATGTGTGTGTGTGCGCACCCAAGGGATGCTAGTGTGTGCTCAGCCTATCTGCACATGTGTTCTGAGTGGCTGAGGCAAAGCTGTCTCCTGGGCTCCTGTCCTTCCCACCTGATGGCTTCATGATTTCTTGCCTGTATGAGTCACACTGAGGCTGATGTGGATCCATCTGGGAAAGACTTCAGAACCTGAGGGAACTGCAGGGGCAGGGGTGGGAATGGGGGACAGGGAGGCTGGCCTGGGATGCAGGTTCCTGGATGGAAGGCCAGGCTCAGGGTGAGTTCAGTTCAGGGGAGTGCTGCCTGCTGAGGGCCATGGGGGATAAGGCCCACCTGGCGTGGGGCTGTGGGCGTCGGGTGGAGGGCACCATCCGTAGCTCTGCTGCCTCGGCCTCTGACCACCTGCATCTGGGTCCATGGTGTGGCCTGAGGAGACGAGGAACAGGGATTAGAGCTGGGGGTGGCAGGGGCTGGGGGAGCGGGCTCGGGCTGCCAGACTCTCACACCACACGCACAACACACACACATTAACACACAGGCCCCCAGAGTACACGTGTGCGTGCACACACACACTGGTTTGGAGCCTCCCTGCACATACTTGTGCCCCTGAGGCTCAATTGCTCTCACACATGCCCCATGAGGTCACACCAGCTCACATACATGCCCACATGGAAATGGAAAAGGGCAGAAGCAGGTAGGGTGGGGCAGAACTGGGCAGAAGCAGCTCTTCCTAACCCCTGGGCCTGGGGTAGAAAGTCAGCTCTCCCCAAGGCCACGTGGCTGCACCTCTTGGTGCTAAGGCCACTGCTTGGCCCTCTGGCTTAGCTGCAGAGACATGGGCCACAAGCAAAGCCAAAAGAACTGTTGCCACATATGGAGCGAGAGCTTACTATGTGCCAGGCACAGTGCTAAGAGCTTTGGGAGCATTAGCTCACTGCCTCCTCCTGACACCAACCTGTGAGAAAGGCAGCTGTCAGCCTCAATTTCAGGGGAGAAAACTGAGACTAAGACAGGTGAGAAGAGTCACTGGCCCAAGGCACAGGATCCCATCAGGACCCTGGAAAGTGGGCACAGCGGGGGCAGCACAGGGCCAGGCTGGATGTGGCTTACCTGAGCACGGCGGCCTCGGTTCACGTAGGTGCACATGGGGTTGTAGGCGCCTGTCCCACACACGTACAGGTGTGTTCGGTTCCAGGGCTGGATAAGCCTAACGAAGTTCCCGCACTCGCCCTGAGGCCAGAGGGAGAGCCATGGAAAGGCTCAGACGCCTGGCTGGCCCCGTTCCCTCCCTGGGGTCACCTGGGCCCCCCACCCCACCTGCAAACTCCACCGCACTCACGTTGCCATCCTTGCCTGAGAGCACGCACTCCTCAATGCGCTGGGGGGAGGCTGCCCAGTGGATCTGCCAGAGAGGGGGGGTCAGAGGGTGCAGCCCTGGGGTCCCATTTCCCGCCTCACACCCCACCCCTCTACGCCCACCCTTACAATAAGGGGCTCGCGGTTGATGTCGTGCAGGTCCAGGGACAGCACGTAGTCCTTGCTGCCCACGTACATGCGGTCGTGGTCCTCGTCCTTGAGCAGGATGCGGTAGTCAGTTGTGTTGAGCAGGAAGTTAAAGAAGTGGGCAGTGCCTGTGGCCTTAAGCTCTGCGGGTGGAGGGCAAGGTCACAGTTAAGACCCTCAGAGACCATCTAGCCATACCCTCTTTGACAGAGGGGAGATGAGGACCATGCACTTTCCCTAGGGACCCTGTCCTACCCTTCCCCTACACCCCAGCTTCCTCTCCCAGGCCCACTGAGCTCTCTCTCCAGTCCCTGCCCAGTCTGGGGAGGAGAAAGTGGGACATATGGGCAGACCAGGGAAGGGGCCACACCCTAAGCTAAACCCCCGAATCATGGGCAGCCCCAGCCAGTCTGTGGATCCCAGTGAAAGGGCGGTGGGTGTGGGCCAAGATGTAGGATGGCATCAAAGCCAGGTCAGGGTGGGGCTGGCTTCCCACAGGGACCTAAAGGGTTAATGAGCAGGTGGGGGTAGGAGACAGGCACAGCCAGGAGAGCCCAGACACTGGCATGGAGCCCTGCTGCCCTGCCCTCACCCCCATGGAGAAACAGACTGAGGGAAAAGCTGGCACACAGCAGGTCCTGAACTTGTCTGAAGCAGGTTAGCCAGGAAGACCCTGCTGGAGCCATGCTGTCCCACACAACATCCCACACTCAGGGCTGGCTAGGAGGGGTGGTCTCCTGGGAAGGGGTCTAGGATTCAGAAGTGCAAAGTAGCTCCACGTAGAAGACCCAAGCTGGCTCCAGAGCCTGGCAGGGTTGCTAATGGTGGAATTCTTAGGCCGCTTTGAATCAACCAGGAACAGTCATTCCCAAGGAAAGAGGATCTCTCCCCGTAGTGCAGCAGAGTCCCCAGGGCTGGGGGCAGGGCCCAGCTGGGTACTCAGTTTTCTTTTTGTGGGCTGCACCTTCTGTGCAGCCTTGGCCTTTACACCCCTAGGTTGCTGGAGACAAGTCCCCTTCCTAGGGATGAAGGACAGGAGGGCGCTTGGCCAATGGCAGACAAGGGACTGCAGGAAGCTTGGGAACGTGGCTCTGGATGGGAAAGCTGAGGGGCTCCCTTGGCAAGCCCCTCCTCCATCTCCCTCCCCCCCTCAGCTATTTTTAGTTCAGCAGGAGAGGGAGGATTATAATGAGGGTGATGAATATTCACAAGTACAGGGGGCTTGAGACTGCAGCACACAGAAGAGCACATGCATATATACTTGTGACCTACTCACCAAGGGGATCACACGCGGCACAGCACCCCTCCCCACACCTGCAACCCATTTTACAGATGACTCTATCAAGGAGGAGGCCTGGGTCTGGCACCTGGAGAGTAAAACAGCTGGGGTCTGAAGCCCTGCACTCAGCTAAGATGGGGCCAGCAGGCTGCTCTGTCCTATCGGTCAAGGTCACCCTCTCCCTTCAGGGCAACTCTCCTTGACTGGCCCGATTGACCCTATGTGCTGTGGACCCGGGAGCAGGGCTCAAGGGATTTTGAGAGCAGCTCCAGGATGGGCCAAGATGGGTATGCAGGGTAGTTAAGGTAGATTGGGGTCAGGGGGCTCACAGAGAAGACTTGGAGCTCATGTCTAATACCAGAACCTCACCCTGAGGGGCTGGAGGCAGGGAAAAGCCCCACCCTGCCCCAACTCTATGTAGCTACAAGGGAATACAGGTGATGACCTTGGCCAACCACTGGGACGCAGGGACGCTGGGACGCCGAGGGATCAAAGGGCCGATCCCTGCCTGGCCACAGCCTCACCGCCTGTCCAGCGGCGCCTCTGATGTCCTGGGCAGGGTAGCCCAGGCACCTGTCCTGCACCTGTTGTCGGGTCACTCGGAGTCCCCTGCCTGACCACCCAACCATAGTGACAACAGGAAAGTAAACACTCCCCTACCCCCAGTGCTGGGAAGTGGCCAGAGAGGAAGTGGAGCTGCCAGTGGAGCACCCCCACAAGATGGGACAGCCCGCCAGGGGTTATTTATACTCTGGCTGGGGGCATGGCCTTGGCGATGCCCTTACCCATCCCACTGGGCGAAGGGACACTTTGGGGGCAATGGAGGGGAGAAGGTAGAGGCTCAAGTAGGCACCTTCAGACAAAGGCCTTGGGGGTGGGGGAAGCTCCAGACATTTACCCTCTAGGGACACATAATCCCTGTCCAGCCTCGGGCTTCTATAATGCAGACCCTCCCCCTTTGCTATGCCATGACTCCCTGGGCCTTAGCCTCCAACCTGGGCCCAAAGCCCCAGCACTCCCAGCTCCTGATCTTTCTGTGAGCAAGGCAGGGCAGGGATCATTCAACAGATGAAGAAACCTAGACAGGGGCAGAAGACTAGCTTGATCTGATACCCTGCTTCTCAATTCTCTACCCTGTCCACCCCCAAGTCTGTCCCTGGGAGAAGGTGGGGGTGGGGGGAGTCATAAGCACCCACTACATGCAAAGCCACATGTTCACAACATGTGAGTCACAGATGACGACATAACGGCACGGAGAAAGGAAGCTACGTGCAGGGTGGGTGGGGGTCACACCCAGGTCCACGGCCTTGGGGCTAAGGGAGCACGAGGCCCAGAAGAAGCCAGCCCTGCTGGTGACGGCCTGCGACAGGGCCAAGGCCGGAAGGTGACTCGCCCTCCATCAACAGGGCGTGTGATTCAGGACCCTTGGGACCTCCCAGCAGCCATGGGATGTGGCGTCAATGGCTTTGTCGTCACAGGACATGATACTTTGGTCACTGTGGAAACTGTGGGAGGGGAGGCCCCACGTGGATATTTGGGGTGGGGAAGGGGTAGAACTGAGGGTCAGGAATCCTCAGTTATGGCTTGGGCTACTGGCCTGGGATTTATGGCCCCATCTGGGACAAGCTGACTGAGTCTCACTTTCCAGTCGAGGAACTGGGTCAGGGCAGGGTTAGGCAAGAGGGTCAGAGCCTTGGCTAGCTCTGCCTACCCTCCTCTGATACCTGTAGGGTCAGCAGGGACCAGTTCCTTTCCATCCCTGGGTACCCTAAGGGGTAGGGACTTGGGCCAAGGAGAACTGGAGGCTCAAGGGGGCATCAGTTGGGGGCAGGTATTGTCCTAAGGCATGTCCTCTGTTCACCCCTGCCTCACTTGTCCCAGGCCTGGGTCTGGTGGCAGGAGTAAAACCCCTCCCTCCCATGGCAATATGGAGCAGGGGGCTGCAACCCATGCGAGGGTTCTGTGGGTACCAAGGCTCGGGCCTGGATAAACTCTGACCTCCAGGCCAAGGTGTGGGAGGCAGTGGGCCTGGGTGACACTTCCTGGGAAGGGCTCCCTGCCCCCATATCCTCACCCAGCCTGGGCACATCCGGGAAGGCTTTTCCCGTCATTAGGAAGGAAGAGCCTTTTCTGGCATCAGACACCTCATTTCCGCAGTTGTTTCCAGCCTGTAGCACTTCCCCATGGCTATTAGACACTCAGGGTCCTGGTCCAAAATGGCCTGGCAAAGGTCCAGAGGCAGGAACATTCTCAGTACACAGGGGGCTTAACGCTGGGGGAAGGATCTCTGTCTTCCCATCTTTGAGAAGCAGCTGATATGCCTCACTCTAAAGGAGGTGGGAGATGGGGACAGGCACTCAGGAGGTGGGTCTACAGCCCTCACCCCAAGACCCTGAGTGGGCGGCCCCCTACCCCCTGGTGCCTGTCTCCAGGACACCAGGTCGGCCACCACTGAGGCAGGAGCTGCTACAATAAGGAGAGTCTGGGAGCAGAGGTTGGTGCCCCACCCCCTTGGTTACAGTCCCACAAAGCACCAGGCCTTGACTGACAGCGGCGACTCCCCCTTGCTTGCTGGGTCCCGGGAAGGTGATGGACAGGCCCCTTCAGCCTAGCCCTGACCTCTGGCCTTGTGTGGGTTGGTGCAGCCCTAATCCCTGAGCTGAAGAGAAATGGGATTGGGAGGGTGCCTGGCCAGGGTCTTTGTCAGTGCTTCATTGCTAGAAAGACAGACCTCCTGCCTTTCTGAGGAGTCTGAACTGGATAAGGATGGGGTGGCAGTGGTGGCAGGGACCAGACAGTCCCTCCTGGACATTTCTGCGGGTTCTGGGGAGAGGTGGTCCCCCAGTCCCTTAATCACTCTCCCAAAGCTGTGAGGGGCCTTAGAGGAGGGCCCCAGAGGAAGGCCCCAAGGCTGGGCTGGCCCCCTGGCTCCCCGCCTAATCCTCTTTTAATGAGCGGCCAGCCTGAAGGTCTCAGGCCCTGGGCAGAGCCCCGCACCCCTGGGGGCCCCAGCCAGGCTGAGCCGGGGGCAGGGCAGCTGAAAGCCTTTCACACACCTTTCCCCCTTTCAGAGCACGAGTCTGCCTCATACTCCAACACCCAACCTCTGACCGGGCCAACCAGGGCTGGGGGCATCTTCAGGAAGTTCAACCAAGGTGACACCTGCCTTGTGCTCCCATGGACCCTCTCTTTGGTATTAACCATTTGCTCAGGTGCAGGTCCCACATGGGGTTGGTGCTCAGAAGCCTGTCACTGCTGAACCGGGGGTTGGCTTCCCCAGTCGCTTTTTACTATTGGATGTACTGGATGGGATTCCCTGGGAACAAGACTCAGGTTTGCCAAGGGCTTAAGACGCCCCTCCCCTGGGTAAAGCCCCAGGCTCCTCAATACCTATCCCCCATCATCACCACCTCTGGGCTGCAGGTCTCCAGACTGGAGACCTAGGGGCCTCCCCAGGAGCCATGTGCCCCGCCCCCTTCCCCCCCAGGCAGGTGAACCAGGTCGGTGCCAACAAAACCAATTACAGCCGCTCTCACCCAATTAGCAACTAATTATGGCCTCGTAGCCCATTCAACATAATTAACATGTAAATGACTCGGCGTGTTTATATTCAATAACCGCTCAGATTGAATTTAATTTAAATGTCTGAACTGGGGACCTAGTTACCGTATTTCACCACCTAGAGCTGCCACTTCCTGGGACACGTCCGCTCCCCCATGGAGAGGGAGGGAGAGGGAGTCAAGGACAGAGTCAAGAGGCATCAACAGGGGTGGGGAGAAGGCAGCAGAAAGACCTCAAGGTAGTGGGGCAGATGACACTACACTGGCCCAGCCCTGACTTAGATGTCCCAAATGCTGGCAAAGGTAGGGATGGTTGCAATGCCCACATCCCTGGTGTGCCTCTCCCAGGGGTGCAGGGAAGTGATGAGGTCAGAAGAGTCCCCAGCAGGACCCTCAAGATAGGGAATCTTCTGGTATGACGGGCCCCATCTTAAAGGCTACTGTAAACATCTCGGCTGTTCAGTAAACACCAAGCCCGAGCTGGAGCCGCCCAGCTGGGCTAAAGCTCTGCTGGACCCTCCCCTCCTGCTCTGGGGGTTGGGGCTTGGGGTCTGGGGCAGGCAGGCAGGCCCAGGCCTGCTGTTCCCACGCCCGTTCCGCCCCAGCGCCCACCTGCTCCGCCCAAGTAGAGACAGGCTGGGGGCACAGGCTGGGGGCTCCTCAAACCAGAAGCTGTAAGGAGCAGCAGGGTCACTCCCTGGCACCTGCAGCCTGGAAGGAGAGGTTCCACACTGTCCCCTCCAGCACTGCCCAGTGGCTTTTGACCTTTCTGTCCTACTTGGTAGGCCCTCTCCCTCCTTGGTGCCTCCGCTGTCCTACCTGCCCTCATGCCCCAGCAGCACCTGACCCGTCTGACTTAGGGCTGGTGCTCAGGCTCTGGGAGGTTCTGCATGGGTTGCCTGAGAGAACACTTTTGGGCAGTCACTGGCTGGGTAGAGGTCAGAGCCCCAGCCTGGCCTGTGAAGGACATGGTATGGTTAAGGGATCTGGTCTGGAGGGGAAGGAGAGCAACTCATACAGAAACGTGCTCCCAAGAGAGCTTACAGGGGCTGGGAAGAGGAGGTTGGTCCTGAGGGGGAGAGCTGCACTTTCTCAGGTAGGGAGAGTGAAATGGTGGTTCTGTGCTTCCAGCTCCAGGCCCACCCCTCCTCCCACATTCCAGACCTGGCCCGGAAACCCCACACTCCTTCCTCTGCCACCTCCTCCTCTCCGTGACTGCAAAAGACAACAAACTCTCCATGGCTCATTTACTCCGATAAATCACCCAGATGGACAGGCCAGGATGGGACCGACAGGCTGGTGGGTGTTGGGGCCCTCCCCCTGACTAAGGGCCCAACCCCCACCTCTGCTGCCCTCCTCGGATTCCCAGGGTCCCTGCAGCAACTGACTGTCACCCACCCAGAGATTCCCAAGATGCCCCAGACATTCTGTTGGGGAGCTGCGGCACACAGCAGCAGATGCCAGCTCTGGACCAGCCTCAGAGGACGCAGTGAGACTGGGTGAGGAGCCCAGGGAGGACAGTGAACGCCCAGGCAGGTCTGGTGCTGAGACAGGACGGTGTGGATCAAAATGGCAGGCGGGGCCAGCCCTAAGCAGAGGTCTCCTGGAATGCTCCCCACTGAACCTCAAGTGGTTCAGGGAGTCCACAAGGCCCCAAGTTCTAGCCCCTGCCCTGCCAATTGTAACGTGTGACTCAGAAGTCACCAGAAGCCAGTCATGCTGGCTGACCAGCAGATACGCAATTCCGTGGACTCTGCCCATGGAGGGAAATGAGGGCATCAGCACTGATTGCCAAGTGGGAAGGACCAAGGTCCTTGGCTAGGAGCAGAGACCTCAGAGGAAAGAGTATGTCCGGGTAGGAAGGCAAGGAGGGGGTAGGGTAGTGATGGGCGGGGAGGAAGGAAGGTAGAAGAGTGGGAGAAGGGGGGCCTGGCTAACCCCATAGGCTTCCCATGTCCAGTGCCTGGGTGGTGCCTGGAGGGTCCAGTTTTGCTTGGGCTGCCCCTGACCTGCACAGAGATGCGCCAGAGAGCCAATGGTTTACCTGCGGCCCCAGTGAGAACACAAGGCAGCTTAGTTGAGGTCCCTTTCCCACACAGCCTGGCCCCCCAGGTCCTAGTCCAGCAATCTCAGTCCAGACCCCATTCCTTGCTCTGACAGGACCAATGGTCAGCGTCTAGAGCCCAGGAGGCCTTTGGTGACTAGAGCAGCTTCCACCCTCTCCCTGGGGCTGCTTGGCAGGGGGTGGAGGGGTTTGGGATGGGTGGCAGGCCTGCCAAACTCAGTCATCCACGTGAGCCAGGCTTTGGATTCGGACTACAGCCTGCTGGCATCCAGGCCTCTGGCATGGGCTCTCTTGCTATTTCTAAGAAAAATGCAGCAGGAATCCTTTCTGCTTCTCCAAGACTCTGGGACAGCACAAGGAGCAGCCAGGAAAACACGCTCTTAGCCTAACTGTGTAGATGCACAAGTGAGTGCGCCAAGTCTTGCCACCTCTACAGCAAGCTACGGGAGCCAGGGGCTAGAGCAGCATTCGTGAAGGGGGCCATTGCAGCAGACCATGTGCCCCAACCAGGCTGGGGTGTTTATCTCAGGGAAGCCCCTCAGAGGCTCCACTCTCCACCAGGTGCATCTCTACCATTGGATTTTTTTTTTCACAATACATTTTTATTACCTCTGCCATGAGAGTTACTAAAGCTTAAAAACCACAAGGAGAAAATCCAAACTCTACATCCTAGTACTAAAAGCAAGACCTCATCCAGCATCTTGCCCTTTCTTCTAAGCACTGCACCACCCACATCTCTGCTCTTATTCTTCCCTCTCCCACAATCTCCCTTTCTCTCCAGCAGCCTCCTCCTCCATGAAGCCTATCTAGATGCCTTTGGTAGGAATTCTCCTCCTAGCCCCACTCCACCCCAAAGGCTCAGGGTCTCTACTGCTATCCTTTCCAAACACTGTCTCTGTCACCAGTGGTGAGACTTCTGCAGGGATGAGGCTGTGCGTGACTCTTCAGGACATCCTCCCAGATCAGCTCTGCCACTGTCAGCATGTCCCTGGCTATTGAGACTTCCTCCATCTGGGCAGTAACCAAACTCACACAGTGAGATCCCGCCCACCTCCCCGACAACCCAATGAAGTTGGTGACCATTCTTATTTCCATTTTACAGATGAGGCAGCAGAAACACAGAGAGAAGTTAATTACCCAAGGTCTATCCACAGCTAGGATGTAAGCAAAGCAGCCTGAGACACTGGGATGCTGCTTTCGTGGGGCCACTGCCGTCTCTACTTTACACAGGAGGAAATCAGGGCTTGGAGAGGCTATGCCACCCACTTGTCTGAGGTCACACCACTAACGAGGGTAGAATCAGGGTTTGTCTGCCTTCAGGGGCAGCACTTTCAACCACCACTACCTCTGCATTACACCAAATTTAAGTGCCCCATTCCCTGCCCTGGGTGAGGAACTGGAAGCCTCTCAGGAGTCAGGGGCCAGGTACCCCTGGCCCTGCAGCCACCCCTGGGCCATTACCACCTCTGGAGGGGACACAGGGTCGGAGGGCATGCAAACACAGGTGCAGACACCCAAAAGCCCACTCTGAGGCTCACAGCCTCCTAGCCACATGGTAAAAGATGCCTTTATAGGCCAGGACGAGATTTTTATCTTAGCGGTTTCTCTTTAAATTCTTTACGATTACGAAGCAGCGGGGGCTGCCAAAGAACATGATTTACTCCTTGAGCATGCACCAGCTCCTCGCTCAGTGCCAAGGGAAGCTGGAGCCAGGGAAGGAGGGGCGGGCATTGTGCCAGGGAACCAGAGACAAGGCCTGTGCTGCTGAGGCCCAGCCGGTGGTGGTCCCGTCTGAAGCTTGGCTGGACCTGGAAAGGCCCGAGCTGAAGGCCCCAGCCACTGCCGACTTAGGCTGAGCCTCAGGCAGGTTATCAGGCAGGCATAGGGACCCTGTCTCCACTCTCTCCAAGGCTCAATTCCTGGCCAGCTGGTGGGGGAGCAGCCCTCAGGATCGCCCCACTGCTGAAACAGCCATTTCCAAAGTCCTTCCTCACGAGTGAGGTGGCTCCCAGGCTCCTATTTCTAGGAAAACGGAAATCCCAAATGCAGGGATCTGGGCTCAAGTTCATGCTTTGGATCTTCCTTCCTCCCACATTCTGGCTCACCCTGGAACACCCACCCTCCCTGTTTTGCCAGTTCCAAACCCCATCTGACCCCTGCCCAGATCCCTGGAGCCAGCCCTGGCCTCAAAGCTCCTGGGTCCTCCCCACAACTCTCCCCTACCCACTTCCCAATCCCTGCCCAGGGATTCTGCAATCTGAGGCTCAATGTCTTAGTTGGCTGGCCAGAGAACCCCTGGGGGCAAGTGGGCTAGTCTTCCTCCTCTCCAGACCTCCTTTCCCCTCAGACAGGCCTGGGGACAATGCTCCATCGGGACTTGCAGGGAACTTCTGCCTCAAATCACATTCACACCACCACCCCCTTATAGGTGAAGTCAACGGGCTGTGATCCTCTGAACCGCATTATTTCCAAACAAGGAGACCTGGCAACTGTGGTCCTCCGATGCCACATGTAAATGATGTGAGTGGTGGCACTGTCCTGCAACATTAGCCCCAGAGGCTCAGAGACCATGCTGAGGTGGCAGGGGGTGAGGGGGCTGGGCAGTGATCAGTGTCCACCCAGTCACCCTCTACCTATGGAACATCCTTCTTCCCTGAGCAAGCCAGTTATACCCAGAGTTGAAGAGGGTTTGAACCCTAGAGCTACCCTGAACATAGGTACTCTTTCTTCTCTTGGGGCCCTGGTTTTCCCATCTCTGAAATAAGGGGTCTTCATAGAGGACCATGCAGAGTGGAGGAGCTGGGGTGATCAAAGGCTGGATTAGGCAAACTCAAGGGCTGCTGCTTCAGTGGTCAGAGGGGAAAAGGAGCCTGCCCAGTGCAACCATTGCCCTTTCCACGGGAAATGAGGCTGGGAAGGCTGAAGACCCTCTTAGGGCTTGGGAGACCGTGACTTATTAGTCACCAGAGGTTCCTATTATTATTTTTATTATTTCCATCTTTCCTGACCTCCTCTGGTAAGGAGAACTTCTGCTCCCTCCCTGCTCCTGCCTCAGTTTCCTCAGTGTCCAGCCTCCTCATGTCATTTCAAAATCCCTTCCCTCCACTAACCACCTCATAGCCTCAAGTCTTGGCCAAATCCAGCCCAAACAGCTGGCTGCCCAGAGTTGCGGGGGTTGGGGGAAGGAAGGGGGGCTTCCTGGGAAAAAGTAAACACTCCCTGAGTGGAACAAAGGGCCTGGTGGAGACCTTACACCTCCCTGCTGCTGCCAGGAGGCTGTGGCCCCAAGCCTGGAGCCTGTCAAGGGCAAGGCCAGTGCTGCTTGGGGCCAAGTGGTGTTTGGGAAGGGTGGGTCTTCTCCCCACCTTCTCCAGAGACTCTGGGGTAGAGGAGACCTGGGCCAGGCATGGATAAGTGAAAGAAAGAGGGTCCTGCTATCCAGGCTCTCCAGCCCCAAGCATCCAGGAGCTCTCAGGAAATGGGAATCAAAGAATATCTTATCTGCTCCTGGAAATCTTCCTCACCTAAGCCCTCACTTTTGTCTGCCCTGGGCCGTGCTGCTCAAGGAAGCTCAGGAGATGCTCCATAGGAGCACCCTTCCCCCCAGTCTGAACCCCGGGTCCTTCTTCCCTCAGGCCCTACTGGCTCACTAGACCTGACCAGGGTACCCAGGCGGATGGGCGGGCAGGAGCTCAAGCCTGGCCCAGTTCCTGCTTTTGTTCCTTTATCTGCGCTGGGCAGCACAGCCCCTCATGCCAGCACCTCTGGCTTGGAGGGTCTGGTCCAATCCATGCCAGAACTGGCACTTCTCAGCTGTGGCAGGACCCAGGGTTGGGGAGGGGATGCCTGGTGTGCCAGCTGCTGTATCCATCCAAAACACAGATAGAGAAACTGGAGTACAGAGCCAGAGTAGCTACCAGTGCTTCTGAGAGTAGCCCTCTCTGTGCCCCTCGTGCATACCTCAGAAAGAGAAGCACACCCCACCCTCTTCCGAGTTCCTGGCCGGGCTGTGGGATCCCAATTTCTCTGTACTCACTCTAGAAACACTAGGCGAAAGCACATGACTAACTGAGACCATCTAGTATGCAGAATGCGCAAGACCTGGTGCCTAGTAGGTACTTAGCTCCCAGGTGGCACTGCCAAGCCATGCGTCCACTGTCCTTTCATCGAGCTTGACTGTGAGCTCAGGGCCTGGCGTACAGTAGGTACCTAAGTACCTATTTCCACTGAAGTGATGCCTAAGCCTAAAACTAGGACACAAGGTTATGCTGGGAATGGGGGAGGTTACTTGAGGGAGAGGAACCTGCACGTGCAAAGGCACAGAGGGCCCTGTGATGGGGTCGCCCCAGGCATCCTGCAGCCCCACCCCAGACCGCATCAGCACCACAGGCTGGCACCAGCCCAAGAGGCGAACTGGGTTTTTAGTCACCGCGGGTGTTGGCTTCAGAGCTAATTGAGAGGGAATCGACCTGACACTCTGTGGGCGCCGGCAAGGCCAGGACGCTGGGGTTCTATTTCTGGTCTTGCCTCTGCCTCTTGCCTGACCTTGGCCCTGCCCTTGCCTGAGCCTCAATTTCTCTCTCTGGAAAACAGGAACAAAAGCCGTTGCCCTTTTGCCTCTGGAGGTCTGAGAAGGTTTAAAAGGAGCACACAGAAGACTCCTATGCCTCGTCCCTCCTGCTTCCTCTCATGGGTCTCCAGGGTGATGACAAAAATAATACCCAGTGTGGATCCCTGGGCTTGAGAGGTCCCTGGATGCGCAGCTCAAGCTACCCCTCCTTCCTTTGTGGGGGGAGAGGACAGTATACCCCTCTGGGCTGGGGAGGGGAGGGGAGGGACCCAGGTGGGGGGCCTTCAAGATTTATTAATATATTCTGAGGAATTCCACCAGAGGGTATCGGTATCAACAGTATAAATACCTTACCTTCAAAGGCCTGGGGGAGGGGTGTGTGTGTGTGTAGGGGTCTTTTACAGATTCACTCTTCTCTACCCATTTCTCAGTCCCTGCACAGGACCCCTTCTGGGCACATCCTTGGGAATTCCCAGAAGTCGATGAGTGGAAGAGTAGATAACAGGCAGCTCACTCGTGACTCCTCCCACTAAGTTGCAGGGGTGGGATGAGGCCAGGGGAGGGGAGCTGGTGGGGTGGGGTTTGGGTCTTGGCCAAGCCTGAGGAAGGAAAGTGCAGCCCAGCCTTTCACCCCAATACGGCTGCCCGGAAACCTGGCCAGCCAGAGCTGAGGTGGCCCCACCCAGGGCGAATGGCTGGACAAAGTGACTTCGAGCCAGAGAAGGACCAAGGCTGTGGACTCAACAGTTACTCTAGGTCCCCTAGGCCCCAGCCCCAGGCTGACCATGGATTCTTCTGACCCTACTCTCGAGGAAGGGGCTAGCGAGCCAGTACACTTGGGTATGTGCATTGCATGTGTTTGCCTGCCCAGAGGTAAGAGCACAGGTGATGGAGCTGGGGAACCAGCCCCTCACTCTGCAGACTCTAACCCATCATTAAAGCCTTCTAGTGACTTCCCAGGCAAAATGCTTACTTGGCAGGAGGGGTGGGGGCATGGATCTCAGGAGCTCACACTGTCCCTGAGTCCATCAGGTGGCCCACCCACCAGTTGCTAAGCCAAATGATTCCTGATTCCTGGGACTCCCTCCCATCTGGAGACTCATAAGTAAGATTCCTCAAGCACCCATACCACTATGGTGTCTGCCCCAACCACCTATCCCTCCAGCCCAGGGGCTCCCCAGGATGGGACCAGGTACACAGAAAGAAAGGGCCTCAGTTTTTAACACAGGTTCAGAAGGAGTGATATCCCCATCCCCCCAGTCATCACACAGACAGAGACAACCTGCAGACCAGGGCCAACCTGGGAAGGTACTCAGAATCTTCTCCAAACGTCTAAATGATTCAGACACCAGCCTTTCCCAGTAAGTCACTGCCCCCCACATACCCAGAGCAATCCACGTGGCTGTTCACTTTGTCCTTTGTGGCCCCGACTTCTCCTCTCTCTCCTGTATAGTGGGGCCAAGTGCTGTGAGCAAGGCAGCCTCTTACCTTTGAATGAGAGCCGAATCCGGGGCATGGCCTGGAAGTGGTCCTGGGTGAGGGTAGCTGGCCAGGCCCCAGTCAGAAGGGAAGCCCAGAAGAGGAGACCAGCGACAGGCATTGTGAGAGGGGCGTAGGGCCCAGGAAGCAGGCTCGGTTCTCCAGACACCTGGGGGGTGGGATGGGGAATCAACAGTGGAATGTGTGAAGCAGATGGGGGAGTCCTATCCTATCAACAACTCCCTTGTACAATTTCTGCCCAAAGGGCCTCAATTTCCCCACCTTGCCTTCTTGCCCATACCTCTAGCCTGGAGCCATGAATGTCCCACAGTGTGCAAATCTCACGTATGTTCATGTACCTGTATATGTCTGGGGAGGTGTCAGCAATGGGCTTGAAGACTGGACAAGGGTGGGCCCAGGGTTACCAGAGCTGATGAGAGCCAACAGGAAGCAACCTCCAACTCAGCATCCTGAATTCCCCTCACAGGGCCCAGCTCTAGGAGGTGATCTTGGAGTTATCCCCAGGTCCCTAACAGGCTCTCTCCTCTGCATGCACCCTCCCAAAGAGGGCTGCTCTTTTCCTCTCCCACCTCAAGGAATCGTGTCCATCCCTGCCTGTTCTAGCCAAACCTCTCCTCCCAGTGCAGGGAAATCTGGACCTGATTATTAGAGTGGAGGAGAAGCACGAGAGAGAGTGGGGTGATGAGTGAAACACACCAGGGGGAAGGAGGAGAGGCAGAGAGTAGCAGGGTCCACATCTACTGAAATCACAGCAGGAGGGATCCAGGTTAGACAGGCAGAAGGACTTCCTGCCAGGGAAAAGTTCCAGCCCTGCCTCTAGAGGGATAGAGGATAGCTAGGATGGCCAGCAGGCCTGGGGTAGGGTCTGAGCCAGCCTCAGTGACCCCTGCAGAGCCCCCATCCCTCAGTCAGTCCAAGTTTCAATTCTATGTTTTTTAAATATTGTCTCCCCAGGCAGGCTGGCTGTTGGGTAAACGCAGCCCAGCACCAGTTGTCAGAACATATTGCTCCCTCCCTGCACAAATCAGCGCCAATTCCCACCCCACCTCCCAAAACTAGATATGCCGGGGGTAGAGGTACCAAGTATGACAATGTGAGCCCCATTCTCCAGATCTGTCCTGTTTGTTCTCTTCATCCATGGGAGTCAGGACCCCGGACCCACCCCCAGAACCCTGGGGTGGGGGGTGAGGGGTATTGTGGCCCATAAATTCCCTTTCAGAGCACCACCTTGGCTGCCCAATACTAAGGCAAGGCCCAGGCTCCACACCTGACTTTCAAATCCCACTTCCCAGACCCTGGTGCCCTCCCCAGACCCACTTCTCCTGAGCCCTCACCTCTCCTGCCAAGGCAAACCATTGGTGGTTCCTCAGACAGGAAGTGCCGCTTTAGGCCTCCTGGCCTACTTTCCATGTGATACCCTCTGCTGGGAACACCCTCTCCTGAGTGCCTGGCACACCTCTTGTTTTCCTTCAAGATCCCCCATCACCACCGCTCTCTCCTGGGAGGGGTAGGAGGCTGTCCGAAGGAAAGGAGAATCAGAACCACTGCCCCTCCCCGAGAGCAGTGTGGGTACAAAGCTAGCGCTGAGTGAATGGCTACTCTGACAAGGGGGGCAGTGGGAAAAAGGGATGCACAGCCCCCATCACACTCGGGGTACACCTGGGAGGCCCCCACTAACAGATGTGGACATATACACGTCCACACTTGCATGCCCACACATGACTTCACAAGCAAACGTTGCTCAAGGACTTGACCTAGTGGGGTGCGGCTCAGCTGAGCTGGAAGACACTGTCCTGGCTAGGGGAGGGCACAAAGCAGCCTGAGCCCCCTTGAAGGGCTTTTAGCCTACCTCTCACCCACTTGCATGACCTCATATCTCCTACATCCATTTTCATGGTGATGGGGTCAGGGTCAAAGGACAGGATTGGAGTCTTCCAAGGTGTCCAGAAAAGTGAGGGGCCTTGACCTACTGGGACCTCCTACCATGTTCTGGCCCTTTAAAGAGCTGAAAGGGGGAGATTCAAGTCTGCTAGGTCCTCAGGGCCCAAGTCCAGATCCCCTCCTTGGCGGCCTAGGGGGTGGTGGAGAGAAGGAAAGGGAAGGAGGAAGAAGAGAAGAAGAGAGGGGGAGGGGAGGGCATTGTCTACAGTCCTTTTGGATCTGCCAGTCCCTAGATGCCCTCCACTCAGTCTCAGCAGAGCCTTCAAGTCTGGCCAAGCCCAGGTGGATGGACAGAGGAGGGACGGCCACCGCCACCTGGGAGCCCACCAGGAGGAGAGTAGAGAAGGAAGATAGGAAGGCTGGCGGGAGGGAGCGAGGGAGGCTGGCGGGAGGGAGGGAGGGAGGGAGGAGGAGAGAGGGAGGAGAGAGGGAGGGACAGAGGATAGACGCTTGCTCGAACAAAGAAAGGAGGAGCTGGAGCTGACGAGGGGTGCAGGGAAGGGGCGGTCAGAGGAGGGGTTCCGGAGGCACCTGGGGGCGGGACGGAGGGCCAGGTGGTTGAACTGCCCAGCCTGATCCAGACCTCCCAGCCTTGGAAAGGGCTCTAGGGTGGGAGGACCAGTCTGCCTCAGGGAAGGGAGGTTGGCTCCAATGAGCTGAGAACTGCCTGGATAAGTGGGGAGGCAGGAGCAGGGGCTGCTGGGGGACATGGGGAGGGAATTATTAACGGCTCCTACTCCCTCCCCAGCCCTTCGGATACTCCTCCCCAGGCCAAAGCTCCTTCCTGGCTCCTCAGCCGCCCCCCTCCCCCAACACTCCATGGACCAGGAAGCACCCTCAGTGTGGCTGGGACTGAAATCCCCCTTTAGTGGCCAGGGTTTTCCAGTCAAGGTCACCTGGACCTAGCTCCATCCCCACCCCCCCAACATATGCTGAGCAACAAGGGGGGGGCTGAGGCTGGGCTGCTGGCCTCCCTCTCCAATACCATCCTCCCCCCAGCCCCCCTCCCCGCACTTCCGGGCCTGGCTCCTTTAGAGCAGAGGGGTAGCAGCAGGGATAAGCATGCTTGTGCCCTCGCCTCCAGCCTTGTCCTATATATCATACCCCCATGGGGTCCAGACATGCTTTTTGGGTACCCTGGGAAAAGGCCCCAGATTCATCCAACCCCTTGAGCTGGTATGAGCCTCCTAACCCCCGATGCAGTTTCCTTGTCTATGTGACTAAGATAGGGGTGCCAGGAGATAATCTGGGTGAATTCAGAGGGCAGAAGCCCCCTACCTGATCCAGTTCCAGGGTGGACACATGGGTGCATTCAGTCACCACCCCCCACCTTTGTCCCCAGACGTTCGTTAATGGGCTGGTGGCCGCAACAAAGCTATCTGAAGAATTAGGAGTTATTTACCCAGCCCCAAGCCAGGCTCCCTGCCCTGTCTCCAGCAAACCCCTCCCAGTGTCCCTGCCTCATTTCTGGTCCACCTCAATACCCAGTCCCACATATTTCGTGGCAAGCCTGCCAAACCCTGATGTCCCCCGCCACTTCACCACAGGGTCTCAGCCTGCTCGGTGGGAGCTTGAAGACTGGCAGGTTCTCTTCAGCTCACCTATGCCTCACAGAAAGTCTAGTCCCTAATCCAAACAGGACTCCCTACTGGAAAAGCAAACCCAAGTTGGCAGTTGGGGGTCAAGGGGGCTGGAACAGTACTGGGAGAAGAGCCTGGGGGTTGGCGATCCTCCTGTCGCACCACTTGGGAAACCCCCTATGTAGGGGCTGCCAGTATAGTGCTTGCCTTCGAGCTAATCCGCTCAGGAGAGGGACACCGGAGCAGAGTAAACGCACCTTCGGGGGAGGAGGACTACCTGAGGCGCTAGTGAGAGTGAGAGCTGAGAGGAGAGAAAGGGGTTCAGGGCTCCCTCTCCAGGAGCGTGGGGGTGGAGGCGGAGGAGCGCCCACCACCCAGGACCATGCGGAAAAAGTTGCTTTGCACACTGATGATCCGGCAGGCCACATTATTCACATCTCCCTATGCCGCCTCGGAGCTAGGAGGTTCGGGGAGCCGGTACGGACAGCGTCCACCCTGGCCTCGCCGCCCTGCGTCCGCGAGCAACCCCTGAGCCGCGAAGTCCCGCACCCCGGACACTTCAGCGGAGTTGCGACGCCGCGGGCCTCAGAGGGGTCGTGGGGTGGCCCAGCCGCCAGCCCGCACCTTCCCGGTTTCCGCCGCACTCACCTCTCCCGCGGCGGCGAGGCCTGGGCACCCGGGAGGCGGCGGCGACAGCGGTGGCGGAGCGGCTCCCGGCTGGGCCAGCCCGGGCTAGCGGCCCCCCGGGGCCATGGCCCAGCCCGCGCCCTCTCACCGCTGCCCCTGAGCCGGGTCCGCGCCGCGGCCGGTGTTTGGCGGGCTCCACCGGCTCCGGGCGCGTCAGCAGCCGAGGCCCCGGGCCCCAGCCCGGGCCATGGGAAGGCTCAGGGGCGCTCGGGGCCGCCTCCCCCGGGGCGGGCTGCGGGCGCCCCCTGGCCGGCGCGCCGAGGGCGCATTCCCCGGCGCGGGGCGCGGGCGGCGGCGCGCGCTAGGCTTCGGGGCGCTGCGCTCGGCTCGGCTCGGTGGCGCGGCGCTCGTCTGGATGCTGGACCGGGGCCGGGCGGCCACACGGGGCTGTGCCGGTCCTCTCGGCGCGCTGTGGCCCTACGCTGCGCTCGAGGATAGCCGGACCGCGGCCACTGGCTCCTTCGCTCGCTCTCGTCTCGCGGCGGCCGGCGGGACGGGGCGCTGGGAGCCGCGCGGGGAGCTCCGGCAATTGGCCGCCCGTGGGCCACATTTGCATAGCGCGGCCCCGCCCCGCCTGACCCGCCCAGCCCCACCTCCGGGGCGGGACCCGCCCCGCCGCCGCCCCGCCCCCGCTCCACCTGTCCGCGGGCTGGGCTCGGGGCTCCCACGCGCTGGGGCCGCCCGCGCCCCGTGAGGCTAGTCCGCGCCCTGCGCCCCCGCCCCCACTTCGCGGGCGGCGCCCCCGCCCCGCCCCGGCTTTGTCTCTCCGTGGATACACCGCGCACGCCGCGCCTGGTGTTTACCCCGGCATTCAACTCCCTGGCGGGAAGGGCGGGCGCGCCGGGAAGCAACGAGCCTGCGCTCACCTGCGCACCCCCTGCCGCGTTCCTCCTCCCCTTCACTGCCGGCCGCGCCCCTGGCCCCGCGCGTGAACCCCGCGGCGCGGGGCCGGAACTGCCCGGGCCTCTCAGCAGGTGGCGGTGCAGTCCCTGCGACGGCAGGCACCTTTGGACCTGCCCGCGGCCGCTAACTCCAGGCCAGGCCTGGCCAGGGTAGTCCAGCCACATTGCTCTGTCCAGCCACCCACCCTCCAACTGCCTGACTTATTTGAGGCCAGCAGTCCCCAGGGACCCAGCAGGCCCCACCTCTTTAGTTTCCATATCCCACAGAAGCCAGATGGTCCAGGGTCACCTCTCCAAAAGGCCTGGCAGTGATAGGCTCAGGGTCCATCCACTGAGCATGGACCTACCTTTGTCCCACCTTCCTCCATCCTCACTCCAAGGCCATGGTCTCACCAGCCACGACCACAATCTCAGCCCTGCTCCATATACTCTTCCTGAGGTCCCTAGGTGCTTTGTCCTGTCTCCTGCCTTCACTCCCTCCCCATCTCCCTCCCTCTCCTTTTTCTTTTCCTCTCCTTCCTTCTCCCCCTGCTCTTCCTTTTCCTTTCTCTCCCTCTTAGTCCTCCCCACTCCTCCCTCTTTTCCTCATCTCCCTTCTTCTCTTCCCCATCCTACTTCGTCCCCCTTCCTCCTTCTCTTCTTCCTCCTCATCCTTTCTCCTCCTCTCTGTTTTCCTTCTCCTCCCCTTTTCCCTCCTCCTCCCTTCTTTTTCCTCTCTTTTTCCTCTCTTCTTCCTCTTCTCCTCTTCTTCCTCTTCTCCTTCTTCCTCCTCTCCCTTTCTCTCTGGCTATCAAGACTCCCAGGAGGCATTCCCCCCCTTGACCTATTGACTAGTTGTCTGCAAATGTAGAGTGGGGGCAGGGTGTTAGGAATCCTGTTGAGGGTCACCTGATCCAGGCTTGGAGCTCTTGCCTGGGTGCTCCAAGCAGAGGCTAGGCATTTGAGATGAAGAATCACCAGCCTGGAGTTATGTGACTGCAGTGACAGAGTCTGTACCTCTCCCCTCTGTCATGCCTCATTTAAGATGCTGTGAAAATCATCCCTCCTCATCCTTACTCCCCTGCACAGCAACACTCCTGAAGTCACCGCCACTGCACCACCTTCGGCTATGCAGATTTCCAAGGCCATCCCTGCCAGGGCCCCAAGCGCCCATGGCCTCTCATGCCTGTCACCATCTTCAGCACCATCATTATCATGGTCACTAAAGGAGAGCTGTCAAAACTCATCACAGGCTCCAAGGTACTGGGTCAGGAACAAAAGAGACACAATTGACATGTCCACAGAGCTCCACTCCAACACACTGAGTAGACTCAGGACACCGAAGTTTTGCAGGGAGAGGTTAAGGAGAAGGAAAAGGGCTTCGGCTAAGCCAGGGCTCTGCTAACTGGAATGCCCATTCTCTCCTAAGCCTTTGGAGAAGACTGAATAATGATATAAATAAAAACAATGATTACTGTAGTCACAAACCCTCACTGCACCCTTGCTCTGTGTTAGTGATGGGCTGAGCATTTTATATAATTATGTGTGTTATTAAAACATATTTATATATATGATATATTTTAATGCAGTTTTACTAAGATACACTCACACACCATACAAACCATCCAAAAATACAATCACTGGCTCACAGGATCATTACATAGTTATATATACAACCCCATGATCAATTTTAGATATTTTATATGTGATACATATTACTGGGAAGAATTTCCCAACATTTTGCCCTCAGTTTGCCTTGAAACCAGCCCGGGACACCAGGTTGGGAGACTTTGCCTACCAGCATGATTTATTCCTATTCTTCCCCAGGTACTTCACAGTCACGCTGAGAAGCAGACCCTGTTGTCCACCTTGGACAGATAAAGAAAAAGAGATCGGGAGAAATAGGGTGAGGCCCATCCTGTAACCACCAGCCCGGAGAAAGGTGTCCTGAGAAAGAGGCATTTTCAAGAGCTGTGGGAAGGCTCCAGGTGGGTAAGGCAGGCTACGGGACCCACGTGGGGCTGAGGGCCTACAACCCAGACAGGCACTCCAAGAGGCTGGTGAGCAGTGCTGGAGTCCTGGAGTTCAAAAGATCTTTACCCAGTGAATAAGTGAGCAAATCCCCACAGCACCAGATCAGAGGGGGAGCAGGAGCCAGCATGCCAAGGGCCAGAGAGCCAGTGTCCCATCCCACCACCTAGCTGCTTCTGCCACTTGGAGACCTCCAACAGTTACTCACTGTTGTAGCTCCACCTCAGAACCACCCTGGCTGCCCTGAGGGTGGTCTGCCAGGAGGCAGCCAAGCAGACTTCCCACTGGCCCGGCCTCCCTCCTGTCTCTGTAGAACACTCAGCTCCCAGCATTTCCCTGGCAAGCTCTGACCCAGGTTTCCCGTGGCCCACCCTGGTGCCAATCCAGATACACAAAGCATGTGTGGGGAGAAAGGTAAGAGATTAAGCCAGGTCTGGTGCCCACTCTGTCCCTCCTTTTCCCATGAGGTCTGAGCGCTTGTGAGATGGGCCCTTGCTGTGGCATCCTAGCTGCATGGCTTTGGGTTCATGGCTCAGCTTCTTGGAGCTTCCAAGGTGCCACGGAGCTCAACAGTGAGAAGGAATTGGCCCCTTTTGGCCCAGACCCCACCTTTGGTACTGGTTTGACATCAGGTGGGAGAGCCTTGAAGGTCCCTTCCCTCAAATGCCTCCAGCTCTTTGTCCTAGCCCAGGCTTTGTTTCTGACAGCACTGGTGCCTTTTCTTCCTAGCTATGCTGTACCGCTTTTGGGCCGCCTGCTGCTTGTCCGTCCTCTGTCTGTCCACCCCTGTCCTGTTTCTGGTGGAAAGGGGTAAGCCTGATGCCCTAGGTGGAGACTCTACCCCTTGGGCCTGTGCACATGGAAGGCTGGGCCTGGAAAGCCTCAGCCTTGGAGACCATCCACCCCCCCACCCCACCCCCACATTCCCTGGATGGAACTGGTGGCTGCACCAGCACTCCCTCCCCTGGCCCAGCCCGGAAAACAGAGGGAGCCCAGGAAACAGGGGGAACCTGTTTCCCGGGCCTAGCAAGCTGAGCAGGCCCTAGCCCGCCCAGCCCCAGCGTTGCTGGCTCAGGTTTCCCCACTTTCTGGTTTTCTCATCTCCCCAGCCAGGCCCCGGGCGCCCGCAGGCTCTCTGGCCCTGCCCCCACCGCCCGGAACTGGGAAGGGGGCCCGGGAGGGGGTGTGGGGCAGCCGGTTCGGCAGCAGCAGGAGGGGGCAGGCAGTGAGGAGTCACCCGTAGCCCGGCCCAGGATGGGGTTCAGCTCAGCCTTCTCCTGCCCAGCCTGCCCCAGGGGCTGGCTCTGAGCCCACCGAAAGCTGGAATGACACACCTCCCTGGCTGCTCCCCAAAGCTGCCTCCAGGCCTTTTCTGCTGTTGTTCCCTCTACCAGGAATACTCTTCCCTGACTTCACCCCCAGTTTAAACTCTGTTTTTCCTCTAGATCCAGGCCGTGGCCACTTCCTACACCCACAAACACTGCTGCTTTCTGCACGAGGAGGGTCGTTTCCTTCCCTTCTTGAGGCTGCCTCATCCTTTCTGGGCCTTTGCACATGCTGCTCCTAATACCTAGAATACTTTCCCGTTGCCTTTTAGAGCCTTCTGACCTCTGCACAGGTATCACCTTCCAGGAAGCCAGTGCTAGTGGCTGGTTGAAGGTCCTGCACCCTTGTATACACCCCAAGAGACCCTGCCTGGGACCCA
>PVIY010024612.1:0-37836 GCA_004026745.1 Myrmecophaga tridactyla
TATGCATGTTATGGTGTTGCAGAAGGAGAAGAGAAGGTAGAAGAGACAGAAAGAATAATGTAGAAAATAATCACTGAAAATTTTCCATCTCTTATGAAAGGCAAAAAATTACAGATCTAAGAAGCACAGCATACTTCGAAAGAATAGATCCAAATAAACCTACTGCGAGATGCTTACTAATTAGACTGACAAATGTTGAAGACAAAGAGAAAATTCTGAGAACAGCAAGATAAAAACAATCCATCACATACAAGGGAAGATCGATAATTCTATGAGCAGATTTCTCAGCATAAATTATGAAGGTAAGAAGACGGTGGTATGGTATATTTAAGATACTGAACAGAAAAACTGCCAATCAAGAATTCTATATCCATCAAAACTGTCCTTCAAAAATGAGGGGGAAAGTGAGGGAAAATTTAAAATATTTTCAGATAAATAGACACTGAGAGAGCAGGAATTTATGAACAAAATACCTGCTCTACACATAATGGTAAAGGGAACACTACAGGCACATAGGAAAAGACAAGAAAGAGGGTGTTTTAATTTAATTTAATTTGAAGCTGCCAGAATGCAATATGCCAATAATGACTTGGCTTTTAAAAGGATAATTCATTAAGTTGCAAGTTAACAGTTCAAAGGCCAGGTAAATGTGCAAACTAAGACAGCCAGAGGATGATACCTTAACTCAAAGAAAGTGCCTATGGTTTGGGGTTTCTCTCTCAGCTGGGAAGGCACATGGCAGCATCTGCTACCAACCTCTTCTTGTTTCATAGGAATTCCTCAAGGGCATTTTCCTTTTGCATCTCCAAAGTTTTCTGTCTGTGTGAACTCTGTTGGCCTAAAGCTTTTTCCAAAATAGTTACCTCCTAAAGGGCTCCAGTAAGCAACCCCACCTTGAATGTGTAGGGAAACATGCCCATGGAAACTTTACATTCCACAACAGCAGG
Source organism: Myrmecophaga tridactyla (assembly GCA_004026745.1). Lineage (NCBI taxonomy): Eukaryota > Metazoa > Chordata > Mammalia > Pilosa > Myrmecophagidae > Myrmecophaga > Myrmecophaga tridactyla. The sequence continues at coordinate 948 of PVIY010024612.1, forward strand.
ATACACATTTTTCTCAAGTGCTCATGGATCATGTTCCAGGATAGACCACATGTTGGGTCACAAAGTAAGTCTCAACAAATTTAAAAATATTGAATTTATTCAAAATACTTTCTCAAATAACACTGAAATGAAGTTGGGAATCAATAAAAGGCAGAAGGCCAGAAAATTCACAATATATGGAGGTTAAACAATACATGTTAAACAACCAGTAGGTCAAGGAAAAAATTAGAAGACAAATCAGTAAATATCTTGAGGCAAAGGAAAATGAAAACACAGCATATCAAAACTTATGGGACACACCAAATGTGGGACTCTGAGGGAAATTTATTGTCCTTAATACCCATATTAAAAAGAAGAAAGAAAAATCAAGGAAATAACAGTTCACCCCTAGAGAAAGAACAGCAAACTGAAACCAAAACAAACAGAAAAAAAGAGATAGCAAAGATTAGAGCCAAGATAAGTAAAATTGAGACAATGAAAACAACAGAGAGAATCAACAAAACCAGAGATTGGTTCCTTTGGAAAAATCCTTAAAATCAATAGACTGTTAGCTAGGCTGACAAAAAAAGAATGAGAGGATAGAAGTAAGCAAAATAAATGTTAAAAGGTACATAACTACTGGTCCTGAGGAAATAAAGGAGATAATGAGAGGACACAATGAGCAGCCATATGCTAATAAATTAGACAATGTAGATGAAATTAACAGCTTCCTAGAAAAGCATGAAAAGCCAACATTATCTCAAGAAGAAATAGATGACCTCAACAAACCAATCACAAATAGAGTTCCCAAAAACTAAAGGTCCAGAATGAGATGGCTTCACATGTTAACTCTACTAAACATTCGAGATAGAATTATTATACATTTTGCACAAACACACTTCAAAAATTTGAAGAGGAAGGAAAGCAACTCAACTCATTCCATGAAGCCAACATCACCATAATAGCAAAAGCAGACAAAGATAATATAAGAAAAGAAAATTACAGACCAATCTCTTTAATGAATATATGTGCAAAAATCCTCAATAAAATATTCACAAACTGAATCCAGCAGCACATTAGAAGAAGTATGCACCATGACAAATCAAGATTTATTCCAGATATGCAAGTATGGTTCGACATCTGAAAATCAATTAATGTAAAAACACATCAATAAATCAAAGAGGAAAAATCACATAATCATCTCCATTGATGTGGAAAAGGCATTAGAAAAAATTCAACATCCTTTCTTGAGGAAAACACTTCAAAGAATAGAATAGAAGGAAACTGCCTCAACATAGTAAAGGAAAAATAAGGAAAACCCAGGGCAAACATCATACTTAATGGGTAAAAACTGAAAGTTTCCCACTAAGATCAGGAAGAAGACAAGATTTTCATTATCCCCATTGTTATTCAGCATTGTACTGGAAGATCTAGCTAGAAAAATTAAGCAAGTTAAGAAAATAAATTGGAAAGGAAGAAGTAAAACTTTCACTTCACAGATGACATGATCCTATATTTAGAAAATCTCCCCAAATCTACACCAAATAAATAAACAGAGCAAAGTGATAGGGTCTAAGATCAACACATAAAACTTAGTAGTGATTCTAAACACTAGCAATGAGCATTCAGAGGAGAAAACCAATAAAAAAATCAATTTACAATAGCAACAATATAAATCAAAATTTGGGAATAACTAACCAAAGCAAAAAAGACCTATACACAGAAAATTACAAGAAATTTCTAAAAGCGATCAAAGACCTAAATATGGAAGGACATACTGTGTTCATGGATTGGAAGACTAAATATAGTTAAGTTAGCAATTCTACTGAAACTGACTTATAGATTCAATGCAATACCAATGAAAACCCCAATAACATACTTTACAGGAAAAGAAAAACCAATAACCAAATTTATTTGGAAGGGCAGGGTACCCGAAATAGCTAAAAAATATCTTAAGAGGAATGAAGTGGTAGGTCTCAACTACCTGAACTTAAAGCACATTACAAAGCTACAGGGGTCAAATCAGTATGGCACTAGCATAAAGAGAGATACACTGACCAATGGAATCAGACTGAGTTTTCAGAAATAGACCCTGTCTTTTATATACAATTGATCTTTGATAAGTCAGTCAAGCCAGCTCAATTGGACAAAGCAGCACTTTTAAGAAATTGTGTTTGGAGAACTGTATATCCATATCCAAATGAATGAAAGTGGATGCCTATCTTACATAAAAAAATTATACAAAAATGACATAAAAATAACTAAAGACCCAGACCAAAGAGCCAGAATATAAAACTTTTCAAAGAAAATATGGAAAATAAATTAAAGATCTTGTGATAGTAGTGATTGCCAGATTTTATACCCAAAGCACGAGCAAGAAAAAAGAAATAGTTAAATGGAATAGCCTCAAAATTGCACATATTGGTGCATCAATGGACTTTGTCTGAAAAGTAAAAAAAGGCAGCCTATGCATGGGAGATAATATTTAGGAAGCACATATAACATTCAGAATATATAAAGAGTACCTACAACTCAATACCATAAAAGACAAAAAACACAAATTAAAAAATGGGCAAAAGACATGGACAGACACTTTCCCAAAGATGAAATACGAATTGCACAAAAATACATGAGAAGATGCTCAATTTCACTGGCTATTAGGGAAATGCAAATCAAAACTACAATACCACCTCACACCTACTAGAAGACATTATAGAAAAAAAACAGAAAATTACAAGTGATGGAAAGGATGTGGAGAAAGGCACACTATTCACCGTAAGGGGGAATGTTGAATGGTGCAGCCATTCTGAAGGCTATTTGGCAATTCCTCAGGAAGCTAAGTATAGAATTTCCAAATGATCCAGAAATTCATTACTAGGTAAATATTCAGAGGAAATAAAGGCAGGTCCATAAACAGACAGTTGCACATTGATGATAATAGTGGTATTATTCAAGATTGCCAAGAAATAGAAACAGTATAAATGTCCATCTAAAGACAACTGCATAAACACACCATGGTATGTACAAACAATGGAATATTACATAGCGGTAAGGAAGAATAAAGGCATGAAGTATGCAACAACGTGGATGAACCTAGAGGACATTTTATGTTGAGTGAAATTAGCCACAATCAAAAGAACAAATACTATAGGTCATCACTAATATGAAGTAACATTAATGAGCAGTGTTGATAGCTACAGTTGAGAGCATAGGTTACGAGAAGATTGAAACAGGGTAGAGATCGGGCATTTGATGCTGAAAGTGTTCAGAAGGTTCGAAAGGATTGACTCTAAAGATCCAGAAATGTATAGCACAATACTGTAAGTGTACTGAACAAAGATAAGTGTGCATATAGTTGAAAAAGTTAGGCATGTATGACATCAGAAGGAAAGAGAAAATAAAGACTAGGACTTTATAACTTAATGAAACCTAGAGTGATCACTGATGGTGATTAAATATACAAATATAAGAATGTTTTTACTTGAGGGAGAACAAATGAATGTCAACACTGCAAGGTGTTGAAAATGGGATGGTATATGGAAAAAATACAATCAGTGCTACCTAGTCTATTGTTAACAAGAACATTGTAATATGCTTCTAGTAAATGAAACAAAGCTAAATATCAACAAGAGGGTACATAAGGGAGGGAAATAGGAATATTGGCGTTGGTTTTAGTGTTTCTACTTTGTATTTTATTTTATTTACTGTTATTTTTTATACTTCTTGTTTTTTTTCCTATTTCTCTTTTACAGATGAAATAGAACTGTCCTCATATAAATTGTGGTGGTGAATGCATAACTATGTGATAATATCAGGAACCATTGGTTGTTTACTTAAGATAGATTGTATGCTCTGTGAATGAAACTTTTAAAAAACAAACAGAAAGATATAAGTTCTGGAGAGAATGTGGATTTTGTATGCACTGTTCCCTATTCAGTGTTTGTAGGGAAATAGAATGGTTTAGCCCTTCTGAAGTACAATATGGTGATTCCGGGGAAGCTAAGGATAGGGCTGGCTCCTGTAACCCTGTAATTAGGTATATACTTGGAAAACATGGATACTAATGGACATTTGCACACTGATGTTTATGGCAGCAGTATTCACAATTTGCAATAGCTGGAAGTGGCCTAAGGGTATATAAACTGATGAACAGAAGGGCAATCTGTGGTGTATACATAGCATGGAATATTGAGTGGCTGCAAAACCAAATGAAGTTGTGAGGCATGAAAGCTTGAGGATGGTATGTTGAGTGATAAAAGCCAGAAACAAAAGGACAAATATTATAAAGCCTCACTGATATTTACTAACTAAAATGTTCAAATGCTGAGAATTAAGTTCAAGGGGAAGGCTTATTGTAATTATTGTAATTGTTCCTAGAGTGTAAATTCTTACAGCAGTCACAGCAACTCCTGAACTGTAACCATTAATTCTAAATTCTGACATGATTTCTGAATTCTCTTTGTGAATAATGAGGTTGGTCCTGGAACTTTGGGTATCTGTCTGACACCTGAGACTGAGAGTTAGAGTTCTGCAGCTATTAAAGTCTGCACTACCCCATACAGAAACTGAAAAAAGCTGAAAAAGAGATCAGACTTCAATTTAGGGCTATAAATGAAGCAGATCTGTTAAGAACTATATTAAATCAGACTAAAGGGTAAAGGATGATTTTAACTATGTGTTTTTTGTTTTTATTTTTTTATTTTTTGCATGGGAAGTCACTGGGAATTGAACCCAGTTCTCTGGCATGGCAGGCAAGAATTCTGCCTACTGAGCCACCATGGCCTACCCTTTTCTTTTTTTTTCTTTTATGATCTGGGATTTTTTTTTTCTCGCATGGCCAGGCACTGAGAATTGAACCCGGGTCTCCAGCATGGCATGTTAACAATGTTTTAAAACTTTAACTTCCATTGGAGACCAAAGGAAGAGATAATTATTTGGTGCAAAATTTATATTTTCTGTAGCAAACTATCCAATTTAATTTGTGTGGTCAGTTTATTCGACACCATAAGCACATGGGAACACGAATAATAAGTGAACTCTTGTTGGTTTGTACAGGTTATTGTGATACCCTAATACATCCCAGAGTAATCTGGGCAGAAATAAAAATGTGTTTGCAAAGTCCCCTTGAGGAACTGAGGAAAAAATGTGGAAATATAAAACTTACCCACCTGGGAAATTCTGTATAACCTCAGAAGCTTTGGGGACTACTAATTTAATAGACCAAACCCTCAATCTTGGTGCTTGCCCATATGAAATTATGTAAGAAAATACTTATTATTACCTTTGCATATAATTATAATTATGCCTAAGTGTCATCTCCACAGAAACTCTTTCATTGTTCAGATGTCACCCCTCTCTCAAATCCAACATGGCAGGTAAACTCACTGCCCAGCTTCTCCTTTCACCCCACCATTCCATCTACGTGGACATGACTCTCAGGGGTGAAAATTTCCCTAGCAATGTGGGACTTGATTTCCAGAGATTAGCCTGGACCTGGCATCATGGGATTGAGAAAGCCTTCTTGACCAAAATGGTAAATAGAAATGAAACAAAATAGAGTTTCCATGGCTGAAAGATTAGAAATAGAGTTGAGAGGTCATTCTGAAGGTTATTCTTATGCATTATATAGCTATCCCTTTTTAGTTTGTAGAGTATTAGAATAGACAGAATGAAATACCAGCTGCTGCACTGTGTTTCAATAGACTCATTCTTAAAGGTGATTGTTTAACTATATTGCTTTTACAGCATGACCATGTGATTGTGAAAACCTGTGGCTGACAGCCCCTTTATCCAGTGTATGAACAGATGAGTATAAGAAAGAACAAATAATAAATAAATAACAGAAGGGATAAGGGGTCTAGGATGTTTTGAGTGTTATTTTTTATTTTCAGTTTTATTCTCATATCTATGTTTTTGGAAAAATAAAAATATTCAGAAATTAACTGTAGTGATGTATGCACAACTATATGATGATCCTGTGAACTATTGCATTGTATCATTCAGATGATTATATAGTATGTGAAAATATCTCAAAAAATTGCATTAGAAACAGCAAAAAAATTTAAATATATTGTAAACATTGTCATAATGTTATAAAATATTGGAGATAACAGCAAGCTATAGAATTCATAAAAAGAAACAAATGTTATTTCAAGTAAATAAAATAAAATAACTGAAATAAATAATTATGAGTAGATTTCAGATTTGCAGAAGAAAGGGGCAATGTGCTTGAAACTGAACATGAGAAGTTATCCTAATTTAAAACTGCATAAAAATTTTGAAATCTATGCAATATTTGGGAATCTGTGAGAAATTGCATGATATATCTAATGATTGTTTACTCTCAGTCTCAGTAGATGGAAGTTTGAAAAAGCACATTTGAAGTAATAATGACTGAAAATATTTGATAAAATAAATTTGTAAGATGAATAAATATAAAGGAGAAAGCAAATAAATTACATATATATATAAAGCTTAGTGTATTTTGAAGAAGTATTTTTGGTGAAAGAAGTAAAACAGTTTGTTTAATATCATCTTGCCTTTCACATGTGAGCAGTGAACAGAATAATAAATGTGTGTAGGTATATGTGTGTATGTGACAAAATATATGCATATAAAAAATAATGTGTGTATATACCCTTGTACTGGAGAAACATTCATTCATTTATTTATTTTATATAGTCACAAAGCCTGTAAAATATTAAGGAAATAAAATTTAATGCAGGATTACTGGAGCAGAAAATAAGTAATTCACATATAAAAGAATGGGTAAAAGGAGGCAAAGAGAAAAAAAAAAACAAATAAACAATCACAGTACCCCTATTCTCAGATAATCACATTGAATTTAAGGATTAGAAGACAAGATAATAATTATATCTCCCTAAATTGGTCTATAGAATCCATGTTATCTCTATTTAAGTAAAGCTCAGTAAAAAAATTAAAATTAAAAAATTTAAAAAGTATAAAAAATAAAAAAGTAAATAAATAGATAAAAAGAAAAATTTGGTAAAGTTTTTAATATCCATACACAGCTTATTCTGAAATTTATATGGCAAAAGGCAATAGAACAGCAAAAATAAGTTCTAAAAGGAGGAATGAAGTGGGAGGGTTCACCCTTCTCTATGCTGAAGGTTATTATATAGCTACAGAAATCAAGACTGTAATAAAAAGATGCAAAGAGAAATTAAAGACTGGGAAGAAATATCACAAATCACATGCCCAACAAAATACTTGTTTCTAGAATATATAAAGAACTCTCAAAACTCATCATTAAAAAAAAAGCAATCCCCAGTAAAAATGGACAAATAATAGGAGCAGACACTTCAACAAAGAGGATATGCAGAGAGCAAATAAGCTCATGAAAAAATGTTCAATATGATTAGTCATTAGTGAAATGCAAATCTCACCACAATAGATTCACTACACCTCTATTAGAATGAGTAAAATAAAAATAGTGATACCACAAAAGGCTGGTGAGCAAGTATGCAGAGAAACAGTATCACTCATACATACCTGCTGCTAATGAAAAATTATACAGCTAACCTAAGAAAGTAGTTTAGCAGTTCTTTTTACATCTAAAATGGATTTACCTTTCAACCCAGAAATTGCATAGAACAAATTCTCCCTAAAAGCCTCTGAAATGAAACAAACCTGCAGACACTCTGATTCAGCTTATTGGCATGCAAAACTGTGAGATTTCTATTGTTTAAGCAGAAAGTCTGTGGTAAATTATTACAACAAGGCTAGGAAAATACTACATCATGCATGGATAAATAGGCTGAAGATTCTTTCCTTTAGTGTAACTGGTTGGGATTGCTAAAGAAAAACCATGTAAATTCCATAGAGGTGGATGAGTGTGGTTACATAATGATTTCCAAAAGTCGTTGCCTGTGGACACCCGCACAATGGTGTCCACAACAAGATGGAATCCTAAAATACTAAACAATAGTGTGTAGCCATAATCTGAGTCACTGAGTATCCTGATCTGAGTCACTGAGTATCTACATACATAAGGAAAAATCATTTTGTTTGGGGAGAAACAATGGAGAATAGCATTGTAATTTTAGCTGACTAACATGCCTTGACCTTTACTTTCATTTCTCTACTAATGCTATGTGCTGTAATAAAAAAAGTTTGTAAATATATTGATAGAAGCAAACACAAACCTGTTTCAGACAAGGCACAGGATCAGAAAATATTTTGTAAAGTTAACTTGAAAACTCCAAATAATGCCTGCACTATGTAAAACAAATGTCCAGAAAAGGAAATAAAATCTATCTTCAAAAGTAGAAACTCAGTTAAATACTACAAAAAAGGTGAAAAAAGGTGAGCAATTGAACTTAAAGGGAACATGAAAAGTCACAAGAGGAAAGATGTTATATTAACATATCTTATGCAGGAATTTCCTATTTCTCTGTGAATGATTCAGTGTGGCAATGTCAGAATGTTAGTATGCTTTTTTATCTTATATCAAACATTGAAGATGTTGATGACAAACAACTAATGGAAGGTACTTATGAAATTATGACCTAAACATGCCTTCAATGTAAATGGCTCAAACCACAGCCAGTACTTAAAGACCCAGATATTTTCTTGAATAATGGTCATAGTAATGTGTAAATGAAGAGCTGAGCCCTCCTCAGCTTCAGAAATACTTGTACTCTTAAATTATTAGTGTATCTTGAAATGGCATGAAATTTCAGATTCATATGATGGACATTTCAATCTTTTTATCTTACCCCAAATAGTAAAAAAGAAACCAGGAAATATTATTTGAAAAGATAAATATAGAAATGCCTTTCAAAATTTCAAGTCTTTTTAATAAATCTCTTAACAGACAAGGAATGGGAGGGAGTTTTTTAATCTGAAAAAGGATTTTCTGCACAAATTGACAACCAGCACTCTACTTGATGAAAAATGCGGAGTCTGAATTCAAGAAAAAGATGAATGTCCTTACCATTGGAAAGAGTCAGGAAAAATAAATAAAAGATATACAAATATTGCTAAGGAATAATTAAAATCATGATTATTTAAGGATGTCATGAAAACAAATTTGAAAACCAAATCAATGTAATTCACCATATTGGGAGATTAAAGGTGACAATATGCATAAATATGGTTACATGAAATTATGCAGAAGAAGCATTTGAAAAACCCCACATCCATTTCCAATAAAAATTCTCAGCACATGAGAAAAGAAAGAATATTTCCTGATTCTGAAAATGCAAGGTTGTCTGTTGAACTGTTTCCCTCAAGAAGATTTTTCATGTCATAGTTTCCAACCATATTAAAACCCTATTAAGAAATACACCTTTGAAGATAATGTTAGCTAAGATGAGGCAAACTGGACTTGGTGGACCCTAATCCAAAACTGGACAGAGATGGAGAGAGAGAGATGGAAAGAAGGTGGCCATGTGGCATAGTTAGAAAATGACATGGATTTTAGGTTAGTCACTGCCAGAACCCTACAGATTTCAGAAGAAGCATGGAAATGCCTACCCTTTAATTTCAGTTTACTAGATCCCAGGATTGTGAGACAATAAATTTCTGTTGTTTTAAACTACCAGATCATGGAAATACTTACGGCAGTCCTAGAGAGTTAAGACAGACATCTACAATAAACTATAAGTAATATCACAGTTAATGAAGTTAAATAGTGAATGCTTCACCCCTAGGAGCAGGATAAGGCAGGGATGTCTGCAAGTGCCACTTGTAATTAACATTCTACTAGTGGTTATTGCCCAGCAGTTAAGTCAAAAAAGGAATAAAAGCTTAAATTTACTGGATGGAGGAAGATAGTTGTCTTCATTTGCTTTCAACAAGATCTACCATGTAGACAGTCACATATCTTCTACAAAAAAAAATCAATAGAAGTAACAAGTGGGATTTTAAGTGTTGCAGGAAGAAGTTTCACATGCAAAATCCAAATGTAATGGTATGTTAACAAAAAAATCAGTAGTAAGTAAAAATTCAAAACTGACCCTAAAATATGAAATATTTAGGCCAAAATTTGACAAAAGATGTGAAAGAACTATACACTGGAAAGTACAAAATTTTCTGACAAAGTCTAGAAAGAGACCTACAAATGGAGGTATTATACCAATTTCATGAATCAAAAGACTAAGTATTGCTGATTTCAATTCTACCCAAATGAATCCCTAGGCTCAGTGAAATCCCAACCAAAATCCAAACCTAATTTATATATAAATTGACAAGCTGATTATGACTTAAATGGAAATGCAATAGACCTAGAAAAAACAAATAATACCTAAAAAACAACAAAATTGTATGACCTACACTATCTGATTTTAACATGTACTATAGAGCTATGGTTATTAAGAGAATGTGATCTTTGCATTAATTAGAATCAAGATCAATGGAAAAGAATTGAGACGTCTGAAGTAATCCCTCATATTTATGGTCTCTGACTTTTTATAGAGATGCAAAAAATAATTCATTGGAGAAGGACAGTCTCTTCAACAAATGCTACAGAAGAATTGGATATCCATATTAAAGAATATGAACTTCTATCATACACTATTTACAAAAATGAACATGAAGTGAATATTGATATTGGGTTGGGCTACAATTTCTTAGCAAAAATGCATAAAGCATGATCCATTAATAAGTCATGAAAAAATAATTCATCAAAATTGAGAAATTTTCTGTTAAAAAGACACTGTTGGATGGTGTGATGGTAGCTCAGTGGGAGAATTCTTGCCTGCCATGCCAGAGACCCAGGTTTGATTCCTGGTGCCTGCCCATGCAGACAACAAAAAAAAAGACACTGTTTAAGAGAAGGCAAATACATATCACAAAATGGAAAAATATTTGAGAATCACTTATTTGACAAAAGACTTGTATGAAGACTGCATAAAGAACTATCACAACTTATTAATAAGAAAAAAACAAAACCAAATAATGAAATAGGCAATAATTTATAGAGACACTTCACCAAGGAAGATATATGGCAGGTACACCAAAAGGACCTCAACCTCATTAGTTATTAGTTGTATACAAATTAAAATTTCTAGGTGATACTACTACATACCTACTAATGCCCTGGGAGTATAATAACTGATCATTCCAAGGATGTGGACAAATTATGTACTCCTACACTGTTTGTGGAAATGTAAATTCATGTAAGTACTTTGAAAAAACATCTGGCAGTTTTTAACCATTTAAACATGTACATTCCAAGACCCAGCCATTCCTCTCCCAAGTACTTATCCAATAGAGGTGAAATACATGCTATTTCAGAGACTTTGGCATGAACATTCAGAGCAATTTTATTTATTATTGCCTATAAAATTGAACTGACAAATACCATATGAGACTTTTTCTCAGAAATGAAAAGTAATGAACTGTCAGCACAGGCAAAGACATAGATGAATCTCAAAAAAAGTATTCTGAAATAAGCCAGATGAAAATAAGTACATTTATATAAATTTCTAGAGAAAGCAAACTAATCTATACTGGCAGAAAATTGATCCATGCTTAGCTGTAAATTGCAAAATTGGGTGATGGGCAGGGAAGAGAGATTCTAAAAAAATCACAAGCAAAATGTTGGGAATGATTGGTATGTTCATTATCTTCATTGTGGTGGTATCTCTAGGGAGTAAAACATGTCAAATCTTATCAAAATGTGGACTTTAGATCTGTGCAGCTCACTGTATATCAATTATACTTCAATAATGTTAAAAATGAAAAGCAAAAAAAATCAATAGATCCAAATATAAAACCATCCACATGCCAAAATAGGCACAGACACATATGAAGACTATTATCTTAAAACACATGTTAAACATATTTATAAGAACAAAGTATAAATGGAATTAAAAGAAAATAATGTGCTATAAGGACATAATTACAGTGGCAAATATCTGAAATAAACTAATCTTAACTACATAATTTCTAAATATAAATTAGTATTTTAATCTACAATCTACACTTTCAATCTATAATTTTCACTTTTAGGAATTATCCTCACTTATCTAGAAAAATATTACTATGAAGATGCTTCTGATGGAATGATTAATAACTGTAAAATGAAGAACATTATACATTGAATTCATTGGTAAAATATATGCCAACATCTGTATACACCTAACTTGATTGATATTGTTAAACACGAAGAAAAATTTATACTATGTGATAAATTAAGATGTGTCTAAAGATATAAAATCATATTTTCCCATCCAATTATAAAATATGGTTGAAAATTTTTATTCATTTGTGAGTAATACTTATAACATAGTGGGTGTATTTAGAGAAGAAAAATATGGATGATTAAGGTCTTCAATATAAGCAGTAGTTTCATATGAACATATAAACTTTTTCTTCGGCTTTTATAAATGAAAATAGCCCAATGGGGAAATTGTAAATAATATATTAAGGGATGATATTCATATAATAAGGTATTTTGATGTGGCAAATGCTTTTAGTAGATGCAAAAGTTTTGGAGTATGAACTGTGTAATTTAATATTGTCCTCCTGACCTGTCTAGTGCTGATGTATTATCACCTGTCTCCAAGGACACAGTCCCCCCTGAAGTCTGTTACCTGTTGTTGGCTTTTTTTTTTGCCAAATTGCATTACTCAGAAAGTTCATTAATGATTTTTGAATGTGTGTCACCAAGGGAAATTTCATTCATTTACTAGCATATCCAGCTATTTAAACAAAGTCATGCTCTAAACTGTAAAGCACTTCATTCTGTCATGGTTATTTAGAATATTATTGCTTCTACCAGTGGATAGAGTTCCTGAAATTCCAGCCTTTAGTGTATTTTATTTGGTTTTCAATAATGGGGGGAGTACTAATATATTGGGGGCTTATGATAGCATTAACCCTATTATCACATTGTCTGTCAGATTCATTGAGGATTACAATTACAGCAGGTTGTACGCATTCCCAGACATGCCAATAAAGGTGAGGATTTAAATGTATTGATCAAAATACTACTTTCAAAATTACATTATTAATATTGCCATATTTAACCAACCAAAAGAAATTCTGTCTTACCCACAGAAGAGTAACTATGATGAAGTTTTTCTCTTTGATTACCATTCCCTTTACAGGATTTGGTCATATTTTGCTCCTGAGGAGAAAATGTATTTTGCAGTAATATTTATGTTTTGGAATGTATCCAACAGATAGTTCTGAAATGTCAATTTTAAGAATTTCTCTTATATAGATAACTGTCAGTATCTAAGAGGATTTTATGCATAAGAGACAAATGCACAAATAACAATATAAGAAATGCCAATGGCAACTCTGGCTATATATTCAACTTCAAATTTAAATTAATAATATATAATTAATTAATATTTTATAAGTATAGAATTCTATATGCTTAACATCCTCACTCCCAAAATGGATTATATATCAAATGAAGAAGAAGAATCTTCTCAAAGAACTCTCTCTTCATTTGAACAGTTGATTGAACATGAGTATACACAGATATCTGTTTTACTTTACAGTTTGTTAACTTTTATTGTGCAATAAGTTGTAATATCTTGGAGAGGAGAGATATGTCTTGAGTATTGAATACTGCTTCAACTTTAAATTCTGAGTAAGGTTTCTGAGTGATGTGTGCATTAAAGAGATATTAGGAGAAAGATGGAAGGAAAGTAGGAGAGCAGCAAAAAACTTAAAAAAAAATTCAACATCTTGACTTAATATAAATTGTGGAGAGTTGTTGAATGAGAAACCAAAATCTCCTGGAGAGTCTTAACTTGCAAGTAAACTACAGACCTCAGTAAATGCTTCTTCCCTGTTCTGATAACTCAGTGAGATACAAAAGTAATCACAGCCAAGTTAGCCCTCTCAATAAGAAGAGAGCACTGTAAGTTAAATAAGAAAGTAAAATTGCTCATAGTCAAATAAACTGAGTACAACACAGAAATTATTCTATACATTGCCATGAGAAAATCCCAAACATTGAGATAATGATTAAATATTGGAAACATAGGAATCCCTTTTGGTATAAGTAATGGTGGACCAGAGAAATATCAGTGATGCAACCTAAACACAGAATCAACAAGTTCTTAAGTTCTGAAATCTGTTATTATTAGGCAAAAATGGTATCATGAAGAAAAAGTAATTTATTTTACTGGAAATTCAAAGGAAAGAGAAGGTAATCATCTCTTTTGCTAGAAATAAAGATTATATGCATATTCAAAAAAGACATACCTATTAGAGAAAAAAGGTGGATCATGCAACATGAAGAAAAGAGCTTAGGGAAGATAAGGGGAAGTGAACAGAAATTTAAAATCCGATGAACAAACAAAATGAATGTTTTGGATCAGATATTTATTTTCTGCTTAGAGCATGTATACTGAGTCAAACCAATCTATTATTTATTAGCATTGTTTTAAACAGTGCAAAGTGTCAAAAAATACATGAAATCAATGGTTGAACTTTATTAATTTAATTTGCAAATAAGGAATAATTCTTGAAAGCCAACAGGCATTATTGCTAGCCAAAAAATGATACCTAACCAGAGGTGAAACTTTAAGCAAAACCCTAAGCAGAGAATGTAAGTAAAATGTAAATTTTTAAAATGCAATAGGGAATAAAATAATGAATATGTTGAATTTTAGAACAGTTAGAATAATCTAAAAATCTTTCCAAATATCACATGCAGATTGGACAGAAGTCAGCAGTCAGTGATGAGAAATGGTACAATAACAACATTCATTCTGCTGGGACTCACTGATGACCCTCAGTTACAGGTTCTGATTTTTATATTTCTATTTCTCACCTACATTTTGAGTGTAGCTGGAAACCTGACCATCCTCACACTCACCTATGTGGATTCCCATCTTAAAACACCCATGTACTTTTTCTTACAAAATTTCTCCTTCATAGAAACCTCCTTCACATCTGCATGTATTCCTAAATACTTGTACAACATAGCAACAGGTGACAAGGCCATTACCTATAATGCTTGTGTCATCCAAGTGTTTTTTACTGACCTTTTTGCAATAACAGAATTTTTTCTTCTTGCTGCCATGTCCTATGACCGCTATGTGGCCATCTGCAAACCCCTGCATTATGTGACCATCATGAGCAAAAGAGTCTGCAATAGTCTCATGATCTGTTGTTGGGCATCTGGTTTGTGTATAATAATCCCACCACTTAATCTGTTTTTAAAACTGGAATTTTGTGACTCTAACATCATTGACCATTTTGCCTGTGATGCCTTTCCCCTAGTGAAAATCTCATGCTCAGACACACGGTTCCTGGAACAGGCAGTTACAATCTGTGCTGTACTGACCCTGATTCTGACTCTCATTTGTGTAGTTCTGTCCTATGCTTACATCACCAGGACAATTTTTAGGTTCCCCTCTGTCCAGCAAAGGAAGAAAGCCTTTTCGACCTGTTCTTCCCACATGATTGTGGTTTCCATCACCTATGGCACCTGCATTTTCATCTATATGAATCCTACAGCAAAGGAAGAAGTGACCATTAATAAAGTGGTTTCAGTGCTCATTTCTTCTATTTCACCTACACTGAACCCCTTTATTTATACCCTGAGGAACACACAAGTTAAGAAAGCCTTCAAGGATTCTATCAAAAGAATAAAATTGCTTTTGGCTAAGTAAAGGAAATGGTATGTAAAGAAACACTTCAAACAAAAGATTTATTTTCTCGTTTAGAGTCTGGACATTTTCACTTGTTGTTTATAAACATGTTTGTGTTTTAATGAGCAATAATAGAATATCATTAATTTTCTCAACACTTATTTAAACAAGCTTCCTTTGAACATTTTCAAGCCAATTCTGTATGCTTATTTTTCATAAAAATAGCTGATAACATTTTGTATCTCACTGCGAAAACATTTAAATATAATTCTTAAAAAATTGTGAATGAAATTAACTACATAATATATTTTTAGTATAATGAAAGTCGTTACTATGATCAAGAAATTAGAGGGTAAAAACCCTTGTAGCACTATTCATATATGGATACAAAGATATGCAAATGCGTGCAATAACAGTTATTTTATGTAAAAACTCTATAAAGAATTAGTTATAGCTAATGTAAAAACACAAACAACATTTTAGAAAGCGAAAATGTCACTTACAATATTGAGAAAATGTAGGATTAATGTAACCTCAAAAGACTACTACAAACACATTGAAATGTTGGATAAATTTTAATAAAGATTCTTTTGAAACTGGAAGCACTAGTAAGTTGTAAATAAGTAGTAGGAATAAACATGCAGTCTAAAACACAGCAACGTGCTATAAAATGACTTGTGGATGCTCAGGAGAGCGTACCCTGGAGGATGGGAGCAAGAGGTTGCATTATGGATCCCAGGGACTTAGGTGCAGAGTCCAGGATCAACGTGGTGGATGCCCTTGGAATGATGCAGTAGAATGAAGTCAGAACTGTCCAATCATTGCACACTCAAAGTCTGAATTAGAAAATCATGCACATTTCCAGAAATACATTTTTTCTGGATAATACTGACTGCCTTTTATTAGGTGTCCTTGATATCCTGTGCCTACATTTAACACAAATTAAGCCTTTTCAGTCCCAGTTCTCCCATAATAAATCTAATTATACACAAAGAATTTGGAAACCAACACCAATATAATTCCTTAGAAATTGTTATTTACATCTAATTAAATAACTATTGGCCTGGAAGTAAGGAAATAAAGTCACTTCATTATAAATTATTTGGAGCATTGAAACAACTGAATTCAAAAGGAATTCTGTTATCTTAAATGTAACTATTATTTATCAAATTGTCAGCTAGACCAGAAAGGGGACTTTATGTTTGTTAATGAATGTGAAAACAAAAAATTAATAACAAACTCAAAACATAGCATATTAATCATAGAAAATTTTAAAATTTAATGAAATCAATATGCAGGTTTTGGAAATCAAATAGCAGTGAATATTGTGAGTAAAAAGTAAAAAGAAAATTCAATAATTCAGTGGAAGATCTTGGAAAATCAATAAGAACACATTCAGAATAAATAATGGAAAGAATAAGAGAAATTATTGATCTTTGTCAAAATAAATTTTAATTTTCATGCCTTACTTTTCTGAGGTTGATATATAGCATACAATGGATGACACTGAGCATTGCTCGTAATTTGTAAACAATTTCTTTTAGTCAGTGAAATTTACAAAGCTTGGTGTCCCAAAACTGATGGGATAGTCTTCCCCACCCTGCCCCGAGAATATTCTTACATATCTTCAAAACTCAAGAATTGTAATAGAAAATTAGGAGACTTATTAAGAGATATAGTACTCCAGCTGAAAAAATGGATATTTTAAAGACCACAAACTTTCTTTATAATTGCATTACCACCAGAAATCAATAAGCAAATATTATTTCACTCATAATAGCTACAACAATATAATTATCAAGATAATAATTTAACATGAAATGCACAGGACAAATTTAAAGAAAACTTTAGAAACTTTTTAAAGGAATATAAGATATAATTTGAGTGAAAGAAAAGCACTCAACATTCCTGGATGAGAATATTTAATTTCAATATTTGTATATACAGATTTATTTATGAGTAGTGAAAATATTTATTCATTTATATATTTATTCATATTACGTGATTTGTATACAGTCAACTGCCATGTAGAATATTAGTGAAAGGCTGTTTTTAAAGCAGGCTATAAATGGCAGGAAATAAGTGACTCAATCAGAGATAAAATGGGTAGAAAGATATTTTTTAAAAACAAGACATTGGTCAGATGATCATATTTTCATGTGTGGGTTTGTATATATATATATATTTGGTGGAAAATAAACATTTCTTTCAGGATTTCCATTTACTGCATGAGAGAACCATCAAATATCTACTGCCAGATGGAAAAAGTAGAATTATAGGATATTCTAATAAATATGACACTATCACAGTGAAAATAAACAAGAAATGCAAAGAAGGAAATCTCTATGAAGATATGAATGTTTGGGGTGGACCACAGTGGCTCAGCAGGCAGAGTTCTCACCTGTGATGCCGGAGACCCAGGTCCGGAGACCCAGTGCCTGCCCATGCCAAAAAAAAAAAGAGAATGTTTATATGAGCAAGAGCACTGGTACAATAACATACATACCTATCTGTTAACATCAACTGAATTACCAGAAGAATATTTGAAGACAGATAATCACCATTGTATTGGTTTCCACATTGCAACCAGAATGAATAAAAACATGAAGAATTTATTTTAGGAATTATTGCAATACCAAATGAAGACATTGCTTTAAAGTTTTGATCGATAGAAAAGGGTATACACAATATATTCATCTTATGAGATACTTCTTTTCATTTAAAAGGAATAAAAAAAATTTTGCCCTTCAAAATCTCATTGTCATTTATAAATATAGCAAGATTATGTCTCATATCTTCTATACTAGTTAATAATTCACAGTAAAATATATAAAACCAGTTAATGAATGGGCTTTTTAGAATAAATACAATAACAAATCAACCTTATAAGTCAGTTCCCTACATAACCAAACAAAGTATATATTTACATTGATACTCTGATATAAGGTGGGTCCTGATATAACTGAAACTTTACTGAATGAATGGGACAAAAGAGGCCAAACTATGTAACACATTGTGAACAATATTATTCAGCCACCCTGAAAGAAAAAATAATAAAGGCCCCTTTCTATGAATAATCTTGATGTGAGATCTCTCATATTATCCAATCCCTCCCATTGGGAGCCCATTAAATCTAGCTTCAGAGACCCTGATCAAATATTGTCTTGAGTTCTAAAAGCTCATGTTTTTTTAAACAACCACCATAATTTGTATAGCATTATTCTGAAGAAATATACCAGACTTCATTTTAGAAATCTAACAAATTTAAGTCTATTGGGTTCCATTTAATCTCTCCACTGAAAAATTGAAAGTCATCAGAAAAAATTACTAGAGCGAGAGCTTTGACCCAAATGCTATAAGCTGTTCAGACCATCTCAAGTAGGACCTAAGTTAAAATAAACCATATCTTCTACAGTTTAACTACTTTTCTCTGGAAAAATCCAACTCACATGTAAAAGACTCTAAAATGACAAACCCAAATTGTCTTACTTGCTTGAACATGTGAATATATTATTTACATAGTAAAAGAGAAATGGCAGATGTGACAAAGTTATAAATAGTAAAATGAAGAGATAATCCTGGATTATCCAAGTGAGTCCAGTGTAATAAAAAAAAAAGATACTCAACCTTGACAACCTCTTCAGTGCAGACATCTGATATCTAGAATTTAAAAGAATAAAATTAAACTGTTTTAGGCAACTAAGTTTGTGGTAATTTTTGACTGCAGTAACAGGAAATTAATACATTTGAAGGTAGAATCTTTTCTTTCAAAACAGATGTGCAAACACATCCAGATTAATTACAGCTATACTCCTCAACATTAGATACCCTAATGTAACCAATTCAAGTGAACCCCAATGAATCACCTTCCACACAAGTGACTTTTTAGAGACCATGCAACAATATCACTGAGAATTTTTTAAAAATAATTTAGAGGAGCAATGTTATATGATACAAGGAAATGTCACTGTTCTAATAAAAGTCTAGCCACAGAAAGGATTGAAATAGGCAAAGAGCTCTTCCTGCTACAAAAGGGTTCCCAGAAGACTGTTTGATATTCTAGCAATATTTGTAAGCATATTATTCACACATTGACTATGGCAGAGTGAACTGACTTTAAAGTATTCCTTTAATTATTCAAGATTGATCTAGAAGTAACATTCACTTCAAACCATAATTAAATATCATGTTGATGGAAATCATTAACAGACAATTATTGTAAATTTTTAGCTTAGTGGTACAAGATATCATTTATATGATATTAATTGGCTCACATTAGATGCCCTCCACCTTGCAATGATTTTAAGCTGTATCTTTCCCACATTCCATCAAGTATGATCATCAATCTGTTCAATATTCTATTTATTCCAATACCTGAAAATTGGGATTACATCTCCCAGTCTTTTGATCTCCATACTCACTTTCCTAAACAATTGAGAAAGCTAATATTACATCTTCAGGACAGATATTTAAATTTATTTTAGTACTCCTGAGTTATGACCCAAACAGCATCCTCTCTGTAATCATGACTGCAGTGATAGATGCTGAAAATGTGAGACTTCCAGAATTATACCGGGACTGAATTTTTGTCTGACTTTCTATCTTCAGTTTTGGAATCTCCTTGCTCATCATTAAGAAAAATATGATTGTTTATTGCAATTGGGATGCATAGGATTTCTCATCAGTCAGATCTGAGGAAGACTGGTGAACCCCTTGGTATTCAACTGCAATTCCAGAAAATTCACACATTAAAAGTAGGGCTAATATAAACCTAGAAAATGATAATTATTCTAAACCCACCTAGAAAAGCTTCACAAATCTCAGAACCATCTAGCAGATATATAAGTTAATTATCTATCTAACAGAAGTAAAATCAACCATATCTAAAGAAAAACGCACCCGTGAATATCCAGCACACCATCAAAAACTACTTGTGTGTGCAAAGAAGCAAGATTTAGAACCCATAACCAGAGGATAAACAGTGAATATAATATAACCCTGGCATAATTCGGCTCATGTAGGAATTAACAGATGAGTATATAAAGCAGTTATGAAAAATATGTTTAAAAATATAGTGTAGAAGATGGTGGTGTATCAAGGCATGGAATTTAGATCATCACCTAGCATAGGTAGTAAATAGCTAGGAACAGTTTGCAACAGCTATTTTGGAGTTTTTCATGACTAGACATACAATGTCTACCAGTCTGGAATTGGTAGAATGGCCAAGACACCATACAGAACTGTATATCCCCCAGGCAATAGGGGCTGTTGCCCCTTCCCTACTGGCACTGAAAGCTCTCTTGAAGTTGAGAGAGAAAGGAGAGAAAAAGAGAAAAAGGAACCCTCTTTATTAGAAGGAAGGAAGGTAGCTCATCAAGCTCCAATTGCAGAATTAATGAACAAATGTGGACTCTTGACTGCAAGCTTTAAGCACAGATAAATTTGAAGCAAGCAACAGAGGAACTCAGTTGTTTACCACAGTAGAAAGGAAGTGGACTGATGGAAAAAAAAAATTTGGAGTTGGACATCAGAATACTGGAAAATGGCTGGACACTAATCAAAGGATCACAGAGTAGGGTACCAACTCTTGTTCTTGATTGGCAAACCTAGGGGGCTGGGGTTCAGGGCTGAAAAGGATTTTTTTTCTCTCCTTTGTTTTTTTTAATTTATTTTATTTTTTAATGATTTATTAGATAGAGTTGTGGGCATTATCAGGTTTCAGCACTGCCCCGGGCAACAATGTGATTAAGATATGTCTGAGAGACAAAGTAATCAGGTAATGGAGAAAATTCCCTAAAGGTCATATCTTTAAGTAATGTCTACCAGTAGCAAAGGAAGGCAGCTCAGCCCAGCTCAAAATAGAGTTTTAATCCCAGCAGACAGGAGGTGGGTCTGCTGGAAAAAATGCAATGAAATAAAATAAGAAAGAATAAAGGTGGAGACTCAGTTGTCAGTCAAGTTCAGAGTACAGGAAAGAGGCTGTGTCCCAAGAAGTGGGCCCCAAAAGCCAGGTATCAACTCTGAATCTTGACTAGCGAATCTTGGGGGCT
This sequence comes from Myrmecophaga tridactyla, assembly GCA_004026745.1. NCBI lineage: Eukaryota > Metazoa > Chordata > Mammalia > Pilosa > Myrmecophagidae > Myrmecophaga > Myrmecophaga tridactyla. The sequence goes on from PVIY010024612.1 coordinate 22,561, forward strand.
GTGAAATGGCCCTGAAGAGGTATTTTTTTTTTATCTTTTTCATTTTTGTTTGTTTTTAAACAATTCTAAATAGCTCATTAGAGAAAGCAAGACATTTTCAATTGTAAGTGGGGACCAGGAAAGGGCTGAGTTAACATAGGTCTAAAAGAAAAAGTAAAGTGTCAAATGGGGAGATTATTACATAAAGGGCATATATTTCCACCAAGAAAGGGCAACTACAAGTGGTGGCCCTCCTTCAGAGTTTCAGGACCTGGACTAGAAAACAGAAACAACTTAAGCTTGCCTTCCACCTCACCATCTGTCACAATCATGCACCTGGAAGAGATAGTCTGCTGAGAATTAAAAGCACTGCATCACTTTACACATCCAGAGAACCAAGGGCTGACAGCACCACCAGCTGGGCAGGATAGGAAAAGTATAGAATCAAGAGGCTTCATAGAAAAGTTTGACAACCAGCTGGATCTCACACTCAGAGAAACAAGATACTGGTAACACCTTCTTCCTGTGAACTGCTGCTCTGATCCAAGGAAAATCTGATGGAATAAACCATATGTTGGAACACTCCTCTAAAAAAGATTTCCATAGTTAAATTTCAAGAACCAGAAAAAGAAAAGTGGAAAAATTCTGAGCAGTTAAACAGAAGCTATGCTAGAGCTCTAGAATAAGTTGAGTACCAAAGAACAGATAGAAAATAAAGCCAACCAACATGAAAACCCTAGGTAAAAGAGTGAAAATGACCTCCAGAATAAACTAATCAAGGAAACCAGATGCCTAGTGTGGTAGTTAGATTCAGTTGTCAACTTGGCCAAGTGAAGGCACCTAGTTCTGTTGCTGTGGATATGAGCCAATGGTAGTGAACCTCATCTATTGCTGATTACATCTGCAGTCATCTAGGAGGTGTGCCTGCTGCAATGAATGACGCTTGACTTAATTTGCTGGTGCTTAAATGAGAGAGTGCAATGTAGCACAGCCGAAGCAACTCAGCATAGCTCATCTCAGCACTCGCAGCTCAGCACTCACAGCTCAGCCCAGGCCTTTGGAGATGCAGAAAGAAGTCACCCAGGGGAAAGTTGTTGGAACCCAGAGGCTTGAAGAGAAGGCTAGCAGAGACCATCCTGTGCCTTTCCACATAAGAAAGAACCTCAGTAGAAAATTGGCTGCCTCTCCTCTGAAGAACTAACAAAATAAATCCCTTTTATTAAAAGTCAATCTGTCTCTAGTGTGTTGCATTCCAGCAGCTAGCAAACTAGAACACCTAGAAACCAGCAAAAAAATTATGAGACATACTAGGAAAAATGAAGATATGGCCCAAAGGAATAAACTAACATTTCAAAGGAGATACAGGACTTGAAAAATTAATTAAAGATGATCAAACAAACATGAAAAATCATATAAAAATCAAGTCAATGAGTTGAGGGAAGATATGGTAAAAAAGATGAAGGATATAAAGAAGACACTGGGCAAACATAAAGAAGAATTCAAAAAAGCAAATGCAGAACTTATTGGAATGAAAGGCACAGTAAAAGAGATGAAAAACAAAATGGATACATACAAGAGCAGATATGAAGACAGAAGAAAGAATTAGTCAACTAGAGGACAGGATATCTAAAATCCTACACACAGAAGAACAGATAGGGAAAAGAATGGAAAATATGAGCTGAGCAGGGTCTCAGGAAATTAAATGACAAGATGAGATGCAAGAATATATGTGTTGTAGGTATCTCAGAAGGAAAAGAGAAGGGAAAAGGGGCAGAAAGAATAATGGAGAAAATAATCCATGAAAATTTCCAAACTCTGATGAAAGACATAAAAGTACACATACAAGAAGTGCAGTGTACCCCAAACAGAATAATCCAATTAGACCTATTCCAGACACTTACAAATCAGATTGTTAAATGTCAAACTAAGAGAGAATTCAAAAACCAGCAAGAAAAAAGTAATCCATCACATACAATGGAAGCTTGGAAAAACTAAATGCAGATTTCTCAGCTGAAATCATGGAGTTAAGAAGGCAGTGCTATGATATATTTATGACACTGAGAGAAAAAATCAGTTAACTATCCCTTCAAAACTCTCCCTTCAAAAATTAGGGAGTGTTTAAAATATTTTCAGACAAACAGACACTGAGAGAGTTCATGAAAAAGAGACTTGCTCTACAAGTAATACTAAAGGGTACACAACAGGCAGATAGGAAAAGACAGGAAAGAGTGTTTGGGAAAGAGTGTAGAAATGAAGATTTATTAGGAAGGCTAAAAAGGGAGCAGCAGACATGATATGACATATAAATCCAAAAGATAAAATGGTAGAAAAAAGTACTTACAGTACAACATTAACATTAAATGTTGATAATTTAAACACTCCAATAAAAGACAGAGACTGGCAGAGTGGATTAAAAAGCAGAGCCCATCTATACACTTTCTAAAATAGACTCAATTTAGACCCAAGGACAATAGTAGGTTGAAAGTGAAAAGTTGGAAAAAGATATTTCACACAAACAGCTGGGAAAGGGTGGGGTAGCTATACTAATGTCTGACAAATTAGACTTTAAAGGTAAACAATTAAAAGAGCTTAAAAAGAATAATGTGTTAATAAAAGGAATAATTCATGAAGAAGACATGACAGCAATCATGAATATTTATGCACTGAGCCAGAGTGCCCCAAATACATAAGGCAAACACTGACAACTCAGAAGAGAGAAGTACACACTTCTACAATTATAGTTGGAGACTTCAATACACTGCTCTATCCAATGTATAGACCATTTAGACAGAGGATCAATAAGAAAACAGAGATGTTGAATGGTATGATAAATGAACTAGACTTAACACATATTGATAGAATACCTACATCCAAACAGCAATAAAATACATGTTTTTCTCAAGTTCTCATGGCTCATTCCCCAGGACAGACCAAAGTTGGGTCACAGAGCAAGTCATAGTAAATTTAAAATGATTGAAATTATACAAAACACTTTCTCAGATCATAATGGAATGAAGCTGGAAATCAATAACAGGTGGAAGGCCAGATCATTCACAAAGATATGGAGGCTAAACACACACTTAAACAACCAGTGTGTCAAGGAAGAAATTACAAGAGAAATCAAGAAACATCTTGAGGAAAAAAATAATGAAACCACTATATACCAAAATTTATGGGATGCACAAAAGGTGATGCTCAGAGCAAAGTTTATTGCCCTTAAGCCTATATTAAAACATAAGGACAAAAATCAACTAATGAACAGTTCATCTGGAGGAAGTAAAGAAAGAACAGCAAATGAACACCAAAACAAACAGAAGGAAAGAGATAACAAAGATTAGAGCAAAAATAAATGAAATTGAAAACATGAAAACAATAAAGAGAATCAGCAAAACCAGATGTTGGTTCTTTGGGAAAAAAACAAACAATAAAATAGATGGACTCTCAACTAGGCTGACAAAAAAAGAGTGAGAAGATAGAAATAAACAAAATAAATGTGAGAAGGTACATAACTACTGGCCCTGCAGGAATAAAGGAGATAAGGAGATGATTCGATGAGCAACTATATGTTAATAGCTTAGAAAATATAGACAAAATTGACAGCTTCCTAGAAAAGTACAAACAAACAACATTGACTCCAGAAGAAATAGACCATTTTAGCAAATCAATCACAAGTAAAAGGATTCAAAGAGCCATCAAAATCTCCATAAAAAGAATGATTCTGGACCAGATCGCTTCACATGTAAATTCTACCAAACATTCCAGTAAAGACTTAATTGCATCCTGCTCAAACTCATGAGAAAATTGAAGAGGAGGGAAAGCTAACAAATTCATTCTATGAAGCCAACATCACCCTAATACTAAAGCCAGAAAAAGATACTACAAGAAAAGAAAATTACAAACCAATCTCTTTAATGAATGCAAAAATCCTCAACAAAATACTTGCAAATGAAATCCAGCAGCACATTAAAAGAACTATACACCATGACCAATCTGGGATTTATTCTGGGTATGCAAGACTGGTTTCCCACCAGAACATCAATTAATATAATATACTACATCAATAAATCAGAGAGGAAAAAACACATAATCTTATTGATTGATGCAGAAAAACATTTGAGAAATTTCAACATCCTTTCTAGATGATATCACTTCAAAAATTGTAAAAGAAGGGAACTTCCTCAACATGATAAAAGGATAATAAGGAAAACCCAGAGCTAACATCTTTTTCAATGGGCAAATACTGAACGCTTTCCCACTAGAACCAGGAAAAAGACAAGGATGCCTATTGTCACCAATGTTATTCAACATTATGCTGGATGAATAACTAGAACAATTAGACAAGATAAAGAAGTAAAAGGTATCCCAATTAGAAAGGAAAAATAAAACTTTCAGTGTTGCAGATGACAAGATCCTATATGTAAAAAAGAAGGAAAAAAAACCCAAATCTACAGCAAAGCTCCTATAGCTAATAAATGAATACAGCAAAGTAGCAGGGTATAAGAACAACATGGAAAAATCATTAGTGTTTCTAAACACTAGCAATGAGCAGTTTGAGGAGGAAATTAAGAAAAAAAAACATTTACAATAACAACAAAGTGAATCAGATATTTAGGAATAAATTTAACTAAAGCAACAAAAGACCTATACACAGAAAATTACAAGAAATTGCTAAAAGTAATCAAAGAAGACCTAAATATGGAAAGGCATACCGTGTTCATGGATTGAAAGTTAAGAGGGCAATTTTACTGAAACTGATTGATAGATCCAATGCAATACTAATGAAAAACCCCAACAACATACTTTACAAAAATAGAAAAACTAACAAGCAAATTTATTTGGAAGAGCAGAGTATCTCAAATAGCTAAAAGTATCTTGAAAAGGATGAATAAGTAGTAGATCTTGCACTATCTGACTTTAAAGCTGTGCTGGTTTGAAAGGAAGAATGCCCCCTAAGAAAAGCCATGTTTTAATATAAATCCCATTTCATAAAGGTAGAATAATCTCTATTCAATGCTGTGTGTTTGAAACTGTAATGAGATCATCTCCCTAGATGATGTGATTTAGTCAAGAGTGGTTGTTAAACTGGATTAAGGGACAACATGTCTCCACCGATTTGGGTGGGTCTTGGTTGGTTTATTGGAGTCCTATAAAAGAGGAAATATTTTGGAGAATGAGAGATTCAGAGAGAGCAACACTACGAAGCAGAGAGTCCACCAGCCAGTGACCTTTGGAGATGAAGAAGGAAAATGCCTCCTGGGGAGCTTCATGAAATAGGAAGCCAGGAGAGAAAGCTAATAGATGATACTGTGTCCACCATGTGCACTTCCAGCTGAGATAGAAGCCCTGACTGTGTTCGCCATGTGCCATCTCCCTTGAGAGAGAGACCCTGAACTTCATCAGCCTTCTTGAACCAAGGTATCTTTCCCTGGATGCCTTTGATTGGACATTTCTGTAGACTTGTTGTAATTGGGACATTTTCTTGGCCTTAGAACTGTAAACTAGCAACTTATTAAATTCCCCTTTTTAAAAGCCATTCTGTTTCTGGTATATTGCATTCTGGCAGCTAGCAAAACTAGAACAAAAGCACATTACAAATTTACAGTGATCAAAACAACATGGTACTAGCATAATGATAGCTATACTTACCAATGGAATCAAACTGAGTTTTCAGAAATAGACCCTTTCTTCTATGGATGATTGATCTTTGATAAGGCACTCAAGCCGACTCAACTGGTATAGAGCAGCTTCTTCAAAAAATGTGTGTGGAGAACTGTATATCCATATTCAAATGAATGAAAATAGACACCTTATACAAAATTGTGTCAAAAAGAATCAAAGGCCAAAACCTTAGAGCTAAGAATGTAACATTAAAAAAAAATGTAAGAAATAATGTATCTTTTAATAGGAGGTGGCTGCCTAGACCTTACATCCAAAGTATATGCAAGGAAAGAATAAATGAATGGGATCTTCTCAAAATTGCCCACATTGGTTCATCAAAGGACTTTGTCAGAAATGTAAAAAGGCATCCACACAATGGGAGACAATATTTGAAAACCACATATGTGAATTTCATCTATTACTTTTTCTGCTTTATCCTTGGTAAAAATCATGATGCTTTCTTTGACTTTATTAGCTTTAAAACACATTCTATTCTTCTCCATATTTTCTATTACTTTAACTATTGCAGCAGCTGATTTAAGTTGCAAGGCATCACACTGAGCACTATACAATACAAATCCTCTGTACCTTTTAATGAGCTGTTGTTTAATTCCTTGAACAGATAATCCATGCTGTTTTAGATTTTTCTTTAAGTCATGATCAGAGAGCAAGTTATACACAGTTTTGGGCAATGGCTTCCTTTTTTGAATAGAACTTCTGAGGCTTTCTCTTCATGTGACAACAGCTATCCAAGGACTTATTAATGTGATTTTCTGGAATATTAACCCTGCAAACAGGACAATCCACTTCAGTAACTTGTTTGGAGGTAGGTGTAGAGGGTGTCTCAGGAACATAAGCTGCTGAAGAGCCTGAAGTCATCATTTGTAGAGAAACTGTCTCTTTGGTCTCTGCATAAATATTCATCTCTTTTTGAGAGTAGAATTTCCTTTCATTTTCTTTTATCAGCAAATCTGATGTAGAATCACCAATTTCTATGATCAAGAAATCATCAATTAATCTGCTCCCTTGCTTTAGAGAATGTCTGGAGGCAACAGGATTATGCATTTTGACAGGAAGATTCTTTAAAGAGAAGGAAGCAGGAGATATGGGTGGTGATTCAAGGGCAAATTACAACAGTTGAGTCCATCCAAAATTCAAAACTTTACAAGTTAATCTAATAAATGGTCAATTTCAGATCTGGCTCTGTGACTGTCACACAACACGTTTGGCACTGAGTTTTATAGGGCAGAAATTTTCTTATACAGAGACAACAGTAGTCATGTGAACACTGAGGAATCATCATTGCAATGTTAAAATAGTCAAAGCAAATCACAAATTGTAGCAAATCATCTATTGTCAGGCCCAGAAATCATGGGGCCTCTGACAGGGAGTCTATGCTACTTCCAGAGGAGACTGGAGGTCTGCCAGCCACTCTAGAGCTTCGCTGCTGCTCAAAATTGCTGCCTGATTATAATATGTACCATTGAGCTACAGTAATTAAGAAAGTGTGATATTTGCATTAAGATAGATACAAGATCAATGGAAAAGAATTGAGACTTCTGAAGTAATCACTTATACTTATGGTCATCTGATTTTTAATAGAATTGCAAGCATAATTCATTGGAGAAGGAAGTCTTTTCAACAAATGCTACAAAACAATTGGATATCTGTGTTAAATAACATGAACTTCTATTCATACTTGGCACTATTTACTAAAACTAACACAAAATGAATATTGATATTGGGTTAGGCTACAATTTCTTAGAAAAAGACAAAAGCATGATCCATTAGCAACTCATGTAAATCAATCCATCAATATCGAGACACCTTCTGCTTAAAAGACTGTATAAGAGAATAAGGAAACATACCACAAAACAGGCAAGTCACATATCTGACAAAAGACTTGTATCAAGACTGTATAAAGAACATCAAAACTCATTAATAAGAAAAAACAAAACCAAATTATAAAATAGGCAATCATTTAAACAGACACTTCATCAAGGAAGTATATGACAAGTACCCCAAAGTCGTCAACCTCATTAACTATCAGGTATAGGCAAATTAAATTTCTAGTTGACACCACTACATACCTACTAAGGCCCTAAGAGTACAAAGACTGATCATTCCAAGTATGTGGACATGTTATACACTCCTACATTGCTAGTGGAAATGTAAAAATCATATGACTACATTGAAAAAGCACCTGGTAGTCTTTTAAACATTTGAACATACACTTTCCAAGATGCAGTCATTCCACTCCTAGGTACTGATCCAATAGAATGAAAGTACATGCAATTTCAGAGACTTTGGAATGAATGCTCATAGGAGTTTTATTTATAATTTTATTTATAATTACATAAGAAGTTGAAAGGACAAGTATCACACATTGGAATTTTTTTCAGAAATGAAAATTAATGAACTGTCAATATAAGCAAAAACATGTATGAAACTAAAAAAAATCAGAAATAAGCCAGATAAAGATAAGTACATTTGTATAGCAAACTAATCTATATTGACAGAAAAGTGATCTATGCTTAGCTGTGAATAGCAAACTTGGGTGATGGTAGGGAGGAGAGATTGAAAAGATCACAACCAAACTGTTGGGTCTGATTGGTACATTCATTATCTTGATTGCGGTGATATCTCTAGGGAGTAATATATATGGCAAATCTTATCAAAAGTTGGAATTTAGTTATATGCAGTTTACTGTATATTAGTTATAGCTCAATAAGTTTAAAAATGAAAAGCAGAAAAAAATCAATAGGTGTTAATGTATAAAACCATACAGCACATGCTTCAAATAAGCACAGACACTTTTAAAGAGTTACTATTATTTTAAAACATGTTTTAAACACATTTATAAGAACAAATTATAAGTTGAATAAAAAACAAAAATAATGCACTATAATGACATAATCACAGTGGCAAAATTTTTATGTAAACTAATCTTAACTGCACAATTTCTAAGTATAAATTAACTTCTAAATCCACAATGTAGAGGGTACAAAGGTAGTTAAGTGGTAGAATTCTCGCTTGCCATGAAGGAGACTCAGGTTTGATTCCCAGCCCATGCACTTCCCAAAAAACAAACAAACAATAAACAAACTAATTAGCAAAAATTCAACAAATGGTGCTGCAATAATCAGATAATCACATGGAAAAAGAATAAAATGTGACTCTCCCATACAGCATAGAAAAAAAAAACAAGCAAACTAGTCTACAATCTACACTTTTTGTCTATAATGTATACTTTTAGAAATTATTCTTACTCATCTGGAAAGAGTACTTTGAACATGTGTTTGATAGAATGATTAACAACTGTGTAAAATGAAGGACATTATACATTGAATTCAGGCTTGGTAAAATAAATGCCAATTATCTTCATACACCTAACTTGATTAATAGTGTTAAACTATAAAGGACAGAAATTTATATTATGTGATAAATTAAGATGTGTTTAAAGATTCAAAAAAACCATGTTTTCCCATCCAATTATAATATACAGTTGCAAATATTTATTCATTGTGAATAACACCTATAATATAGTGGGTGTATTTGAAGAAGAAATATAGGGAAGGATAAGGTCTTCAACTTAAGCAGTACCCTCATATAATCATATAAATTTTTTCTTCTGCTTATCTGCATGAAAATACCCAATGATGATAATTCATATAATATATGAAAGGACTCTATTCATATAAGGAAGGATTTTGATATAACAAGTGCCTTAGAAGATGCGAAAGTTTTAAATATATGAGCTGTATAATTTAATAATATGGTTGACTCCTGATCTGTGTCTAATGCTGTCCCCAAGGACAAGGTCCCCAATGAATCCTGTACTGATTTTTTTTTTTTTTGCCAAACTTCATTACTCAGAAAATTCATTAAAGGCTTCTGAATATATACCACCAAGGAACATTTTATTCACTTACTGGCATATTCAGCAATTTAAAGAAAGCCATGCTCTAAATGGTAAAATACTTCCTTTTGTCCTGGTTATTTAGAATATCATCTCTTCTACTAGTAGGTTGAATTCCTGAAATTCCAGGCTTAAGGGTAATTTTATTACATTTCAATGATGGAGAGAGCACTAATACATTGGGGATTAAAATTGCACAAAGCCCATTATCAGGGAGAATGTCAGATTTATTAAGGATGGCAATCTCATGGAACTCTATGAATTCCCAGACTTGCCAGTAAAGGTGAAGATATACTACTTTAAATATTACATCAAAATACTACTTTAAATATTACATTATTAATATTGTCATGTTTAAACAACCAAAAGAAACTCTAATTTACCAACAGAAGAGTAAGTATGATGAATATTTTCTTTTTTATTGTAATCCCCTTTACAGAATTTGGTGATATTTCATTCCTGAGGAGAAATGAATTTCAGCAATAATTTTTATGTTTTGTAATACATCCAACAGATATTTATGAGAAATCACTTTTAAAAGTTCTTTTGTGTAGATGACAGAATCTGAGAAGATTTTATGCATAAGAGACACGAATAAATGCACAACTAACTGAATAAAGAAATAGCCATGGTCACTTTGGCTATATACACAACCTCAAATTAAAATTCATAAAGTATTTTGGTAAGTATAGAAATCCATATGCATTGACATTTATCTTCACCCCCCCACCAAACAAATGGAGTATATATTGAAGACAGTGGCATAACCTCAAAGAACTCTTATGTTCATCTGACCATTTGATTGAAAGTGAGAAGATGCAAATATCTGTAAGTTTTACTTTACCATCTTTTAACTTTTACACCTAATAAGTTGTAAAATCTTGGGGAAAAGAGAGATATTTTGAGGACTGAATAATGCCTGCTGTAAAGACTGGGTATGGTTTCTCAGTGATGTGTGCATTTGAGAGATACTACGAATAAGATGAAAGTTAGAAAGGTGATTTGCCAAAAAAAAAAGACCTCTTCTACATCTTAAAATTTGATATAAATAGTTGATGGTTGTTGAATGAAAGACTGAATTCTCTAGGAAGGTTCCAACCTTCAAGTAAACCATGTGCTTCAGTCAGTGCTTCTTCCCTATTCTGGTAACTCAGTGAAATACAAAATCACAGCCAAGTCAGCCTCACTCAGTAAGAATAGAGCAGAGTAAGTTAAACAAGGAAGTGAAATTTCTCATAAATTAAATAGTTGATACAAAAGAAAAAATGTTCTATATATTGATGACAGAAATTTCAAACATTGTTGTAATGATTGTGTATTGGAAACATTGGAATCCCTTTTGATATAAGTAATGGTTGTACTGAGAAGTATCTATGGAGCAGCCTAAACACAAAATCAAAAAGTTCTTTAACTTCTGAAATGAATTTGTTATTATTCGGCTAAAAACGGTATCATGAAGAAAAAGTAACTCACTTTCCTGGATATTCAAGGAAAGAGAAGGCAGTCATCTCTTTTGTCAGAAGTAAAGATTGCATACATATTTTTAAAAGATTTACATATTCAGGAAAAAAGGTAGATTACGTATGGTAGAGAAGAAAGGTTTAGGGTAAATAAGGGAAAGTAAACACATCTAAAAACCCATGAACAAACAAAAATACTGTTTTGGATCAGAGAACTTATTTTGTGCTTAGAGTTGTATAGTGTGCCCAACCTATCTGTGATTTATTACCATTATTTTTAAAAACACAATGTGAGAAGAAAAGAGATGAAAACAATGGTGGAAATTTATGGTTAAATTTGTGAATAAGGAATAATTCTTGAGAGCCAAAGGGCATTATTGGAATTTTAGGCAAAGGTAGAACCCTGAACAGAGATTAGAAATAAAATGTACATTTAAAAAATGTAATGGGAAATAAAATAATACTTTGAATTTTAGAACAGTTAGAATAATTTAAAAAAAAAGTCTTTCCAAATATCACCTGCAGATCGGACAGAAGTCAGCTGTCAGTGATGAGAAATGGTACAATAACAACATTCATTCTGCTGGGACTCACTGATGACCCTCAGTTACAGGTTCTGATTTTTATATTTCTATTTCTCACCTACATGTTGAGTGTAGCTGGAAACCTGACCATCCTCACACTCACCTATGTGGATTCCCATCTTAAAACACCCATGTACTTTTTCTTACAAAATTTCTCCTTCATAGAAACCTCCTTCACATCTGCATGTGTTCCTAGGTACTTGTACAACATAGCAACAGGTGACAAGGTCATTACCTATAATGCTTGTATGGTTCAAGTGTTTTTTACTGACCTCTTTGCATTATCAGAATTTTTTCTTTTTGTTGTCATGTCCTATGACTGCTATGTGGCCATCTGTAAACCTTTGCATTATGTGACCATCATGAGCAAAACTGTCTGCAGGAGTCTCATCATCTGTTGTTGGACTGCTGGTTTGTGTATAATAATCCCACTAGTTAAACTGCTTTTAAAACTGGAATTTTATGACTTAACATCGTTGATCATTTTACCTGTGATCTATTTCCCTTAGTGAAAATCGCCTGCTCAGGTACTTGGTTCATAGAACAGACAATTATAATCTGTGCTGTACTGACCCTGAATATGACTCTCACTTGTGTAGTTCTTTCCTATGCTTACAGCATAAGGACAGTTTTTAGATTTCCCTCTCTCCAGCACAGAAAGAAGTCTTTTTCAACATGTTCTTCCCACACGATTGTGGTTTCCATCACCTATGGCACGTGCATTTTCATCTATATGAATCCTACAGCAAAGAAGTGACCATTAATAAAGCAGTTTCACTGCTTATTTCTTCTATTTCACCTACTTTGAATCCATTTATTTATACCCTGAGGAACAGCCAAGTTAAGAAAGCCTTCATGGACTCAATCAAAAGAACAGAATTGTTCTTTCTCAGCTAAGTAGAATAAATTCCATATATATATATATATATGGAGAGAGAGAGAGAGAGAGAGAGAGAAACAGTAAGAGAGGGATAGAGAGTGAGAACAGTTGATAGATGGACAGATAGATAGATAGACAGACAGACAGATAGATAGGTAGATAGACAGATGACAGATAGATAGGTATGGATAGATACAGTTAGATAGACAGCCAGACATATAATAGATAGATCTTAGACAGATAGATAGATACATACATACATGTATGCATAGACATTTAATAGATAGATCATAAATAGATAGATTACATAAACAAGAGAGAGAGAGAGATAAGAGATGTCATAATAAGGAATTAGCTCACATGTTTGTGGGGTCTGGCAAGTCCACATTCATAGCACAAACAAGAGGATGAAAATTTTATTGAGCATGCCATTAAATTTTGGTCTGAATTTCATGGGCTGTAAATGCAGAGAATAGAAAATTCCTTATTAAGAAGCTCTGTTGAGTCGCTTAATTTATCAACAATAATATATGAAGTTTATTAAATAGTCTAATTTCTCAACAGTATTATATTTCCATATTTGAAATAGCATAACAAAATCACTGAAAACAAACAGAGGTTTGAGAATGAGATTAGTACATTAAAGCTTATTTTTTGCACTTAATGACATTGCTGTCAAGATGTTGGGGTGTGTTTCAATGTTATTTAACCAATGGAAGATATAGAAAACTAGCAATTATGCCATACAACACAGTGCATATCTCATCAATGTATCTGCACATTCTAGGTAATTTAGATAGAATTATGTTAGGAAGAGATGGTAAAGAATGAGTATAAAGTTAATAAAGAAAAAAATATAAATTTAAAAACTTGTAATAATGCAGAAATTAAAATCAAAAGCAAAGTAAATGAAGAACCTGTACAGTGAGGCCCAAACTATTTGTCATATAAATGCATTTACTTACCAACCAAACCATACAGCTAGACGTAAATTGTTGAAGAATTTTAAGGTTTGGCTTTAACATTCACCTGCAGTTAGCAGTCCAAGAAACTATGTGGATAATTATAATCCTATGTGCAGATAAATAAAGTATAAAGTATGTAAAAAGTGGTAAGATAGGAGAATTCCTAATATGTTGTAGTGTGACATGGATAAAGTAATCTGATATATTAAAAAGTTCCATGATATTTGCAAAACACAGAACAGTAGAAACTATGCTTCTACTGTAATGACGCTGCTTAAAACAAAACTTTTAAAACCTTTCATGTGAAATTCTTGGCTTAATGTGTGGAGCCATTAATTGTTGCAAAGTGTTGATGTCAACACCTCTCTCTTTATATCAATTATCCCTGAATTATAAATGCAGATTGAATAGAAGTCCAGATTCATTGATGAGTAACCACACAGTAACAACATTTATCCTGCTGGGACTGACTGATAACCCACAACTGAAGGTTCTGATTTTTGTCTTTCTGTTTCTCACCTACATATTGAGTGTAACTGGGAACCTGACAATCATTTCCCTCACCTTCATGGATTCAAACCTTAAAACTGCCATGTACCTTTTCCTACGAAATTTTTCCATCTTAGAAATCTCATTTACATCTGCTTGCTTTCCCAGATACTTGTACAACATATCAACAGGCAACAAGACTATCACATATGAGGATTGTGTCACTCAAATTTTTTTTATGGACCTCTTGGTCTTACAGAATTTTTTCTACTTGCCACCATGTCCTATGACTGATATGTAGCCATCTGCAACCCCCTGCATTATGTGAATGTCATGAACAGCAGGGTTTGTAGGAGACTCATCCTTGGTTTCTGGATGACTGGCTTCTTGGTTCTACTCCCACTATTTGGCATGGGTCTAAGTCTGGAATTCTGTGACTCTAAAGTCATTGACCACTTTTTCTGTGATGTATACCCCCTTCTAAAGATCTCATGCTCAGACACATGGCTCATAGAGCAAATGGTCACAATTGGTACTGTGTTGACCTTTATCATGACCCTTGTATGTGTACTTCTATCCTACATGTACATCATCAAAACCATTCTAGGATTCCCTTCTGCCCAGCAAAGGAAAAAGGTATTTTCTACCTGCTCTTCCCATATGACCATGGTCTCCATCACCTATGGCAGCTGCATCTTCATCTACATCAAATCTTCAGCAAAGAAGTCAGTGGCTGTTAATAAGGGTGTGACAGTGTTAACCACTTCCATTGCTCCTATGCTGAACCCCTTCATTTACACCCTGAGGAACAAGCAAGTAAAACAAGCCTTTAATGATGCAATAAAAAAATTACATTGTTCGCAAAGAAATAGTGGGATGTGCTAATGTAGAGGAATCAATTTTTCACAAAAATCATTAGATCTTATGAGGTATCTTTAACCATTTATTCATTTCCTCCCTAGCAAGAAGGCTTTATCAGGATAACATGACTAAGTAAGAGAATAGAATACCTTTTCAGGAAACAAAAATGACTTCATATTTAATTAAGTCTTAATAAAACTAACTAAATATAATCAATTAGTTCATCTTAATAAATTTTGTGGATTGAACAAATGTTCATACTGTCTAATCTAATTCCAGGTTTTGAGAACCATTTGGATGCCTGGCACTTTTTATGCCCCTTTAATTTTTAATTTTTTTAATTTTCTAGGGACAGTAATTTTAATATTTTAAGATTATATCTTAATTATGAGCAATAATTTTGTTAAAGATGTTCCTCTTAGTATTGTGATGACAATGATTATAGCACTCACCACTTAGAAAATCATTAGACACCTATTAC
>PVIY010024613.1:0-37694 GCA_004026745.1 Myrmecophaga tridactyla
AAAGAGGTTCTCTTGGGGGTGACTCCCAGGCCCATAATCCACAGCTTTTGACACTTGGAGGCAGTGAATGCTTGATGGCAGTCATGGAATGTGTTTTCCACCAAAATTAAGTAAAAGTGACCAGTGTTCTCCAGATCCTGTTATTGTTATGACTGATTGTGTTCTGGCTGATCTACTTGAAGAGCACTCTGTAATAATTTTAAATATGATAACCTTCATTCCAGGTTTATATTTTTTTTAATAAAGTGTCTGTCCTGCCTCACATATTTTTGTACTCTAGTTTCCTTGAGTAGAAAGGGTTGGTAAAAAAGTGTGGTCATTGAACTCAGGCATGCTGAGTTTGAGGCTGGGCACTGCCACACTCTGAATGATGTTGGACAAGAATTTCTCTGTCTTAATGTGCTCACCTATACAATGGACTGTTTTTCTACTTCAAAGGTGGTTGTGAGACTCACATCTGATACATTCTCAAATTCCCTCTGACCCTTTAGAAGTCCTCTTCTCTGATGCAATTGGGACCAGAGATTCATAGGTTAATCAAAAGAGCCAGAAAAGATTGAGACATCAGAAAATCAATAACACACATATTAAACATTTCATATTAAATCAAATAATTCTGCATCCTCTACCAATCTTTCAATGTGTGGCCAAGATGTTTTGCTTAATGTATATTGCAGATTGGAGTTACATAAAGTTTTCCTTACTTAATCATATCCATGATATATTTGGCTATAATTTCTAGTTGAATTTCTCTAAAGTGAAGTAAGAACTTAAACATACTTTTGAAGAAATGCAAGTACAGTATACCTCTAGATTTTTATATTTTTCCACCATCTTAGAGTTGTGTTAATCATACCATATTCATTGTCAACATTAAGCAATCATACTTTATGAAGTGTTTCCAAAACATTCATCTTGATGTTCATGATTAAAAAAAAACAGCTTTAAACAATTATATTTGATTGACTTATGTAATATCTTATTAAATTATATAACCTCAGTAGCAAATACACTTGGCAGCAACAGATTTGAGATCACAACTGACTTTTGGTAAGGGAACAATGCAGATGGTAGTAGGAGAAGGCATGGGTGTAGGCCAGAAAATAGCTTACAAGCTGTGAGACTTTAGCATGGGCATCAGTCAATATGTTTATAAAGAGATCATAGAGCATAAGATAACCTCATCAATAAATTTTAAATATTCTGCTGTAATAAGAAAAACAGTAAAGTTCATTCACCACTTTTCTACGGCTTTGTTAGCATAGATCATCTCATTTAATCCTCACATTAACCCTACTTATGGAACAATTATTATACCCATTTTACAGGTTAGGAAACTGATATATAAAGGGGTACAATAATTTAGCCAAGGTCACACAGCTGTAAAGTGGCAGACCCCAAAGTCAAAGACAGTCTGGCTTCTGAACCGCTGCTCTTCATCACTATTCCCCAGGACCTCTCAACGTTGGCAAGGCTATAGGCATGCATGACCCTGCTAAAGTGAGGAAATGACCTTCTCAACTCTCTTGGTCTCAAAGCTCTTCTCCTTATTCTCTCAGTTCTTTGAGGCGCTCCTAGGGATGTTACTTCTGTACTTTACTTTTGTTTTTCTTTGTTGTTGTTGTTGTTCTGCATGGGCAGGACGTGTACTTTGCTTTTAAGCCTTTGATGTCGCATCCTCTCAGGAACCAGGCACCAGATTCCTAAGGTTGGGTCATAAACAGCTACGTATTTCTGGACCAAGGTTTACATCATGGCTCTCTCCCCATCCTCGTTGTGAATTCCAACATATTTGGGAGGTGACTAAGAGGAGCTGATAGCTGGCTTACAGGGCTAAACACTCCAAACAGTCGAGGATCAGCCTTTCCGATTCACAATATTCTCCTGCAGAAGGAATCCATGCTGGCTCACTCTATCTACTTCCAATAAGATTATCAGACTGGGGGGAAAATACAGAGATAGTGGTGGAGTGGAATTCAATGAGGGATAATTTCTCTGTGGACTGCGGCACATACACATATACATACACACATATCACATGTGGCAAGGCACAATAAGATTAAAAGCTTTTCAAAAACTGGCAAATTGGTTATTCAGCAAAAGGATTTTCAACAAACTGCTCTGCTCTCACTGGGGTCTGTCTAAATTTACAATGGATGCATGAACAGCTAAGGTGCTTATCGCAGGACAAAAACTGACGTGCCTAGGGCAATATACAGTCTGCTTTGTAACTTTTCAGTCTCTGTTATAATGACCATTGGATACAAAATGGGAAGAGAAAATGTCAGGACCACACAGAGACAACCTTCCTAGGAATAGACCAGGGCTGAGGAAAGTTCCTTAACTCCTGTGGAGGTTGGCATTACAGAAGATGATATTAGTCCAAAATATGTCCAAGAGGTTGGTGCTGGAACAGACTGTTAAAAGGGTAGCATGTTACAGAGACAGCAAAGCATAAAAACATGCTTTGTCAGAGCCATTCATACTAGCCAGGATATAGGACGTTTGATGCTTTTGGGGTTTGCACAATGACTTTCTTTTTGCCTGTGCTTAAACAAAATTATGAAGTCGTCTCATCTGTTCTGTATTTTTTTTTTTTTTTTTTTTTTTTTTTTTTTTTTTTTTTTTTTTTTTTTTTTTTTTTTTTTTTTTTTTTTTTTTTTTTTTGTCTAACTACAGCTCGGTCACAGAGTGCCCTTGGCTGATGTTGATGTTCTGTGAGATTTATGTCCAACAAGAGAACACTATGTCCTACTTGTGTCAGGCCAGCTCCCAGATGTCAGACGCGTTTGTCCCAGGTGCTTTTGTCTTGTTCAGTAGTAGTAGCAGATGGTAGGGTTGAGGTGAGAGCTAATCCTAATGCTCTTATTTGTACTTAATATTCTTGATGCTTCATACTAGTAAGAGGCAGAAACTTCACAAGATTTCAGCAATAACTGTTTTTAAAGACAAAACTGTTTTTGTATCTAAACTAATGAAACAGTTCATTTTCTTTATGCAGGAAATGATGACCTTTTTCCCACCCTTCTCTTTCCCTTGAGAAAGTCTAGGCTTTTTCTATTTGTAATAAGTATATATGGCTTTGTTTACTTAATCTTTGCTTATACTCAGAAATATTGACTTATATCAGTAGGTTTATTTAAACAACAAAAAAGGGGGCGGGGGTGGGCTTCCCCTAATGAGTATTTCAAAGACAATTTTCTGGGCAGACAAAATGTGTTTCCCTTTCAGTTAAAATTCTCTCCAAACAAGGTACTATCAGGAATGCTTAAGAAGGAGCATGTGTGACCCATCTCATTGGGGCTTTATATCAAGTCTCAGGTGTAAGGAGGCTGATTCTCACACAATAGAAATAGAATAGAATAGCAATAGAATAGAAAGCAATAAAAGCAATAGAAATGAAAAGTTTCATTCTCCGTGGAAATAGTAGTGTGAACAACAAAGAGAAGAGTACTTCTCAGAAACGGAAATTGAGGCTTTTTCTATCCCCAGTTTACCTTCAGAGGACTTCTCTTTTAAGATTTCTTATTCACAAAGTGGTGAGACAATAACTTTAATACCCTTTTTAACCCTCTCAGTTAATGGAATCCAAAATAAGAAAAATAAATCAGCTAGACAAATACGTCCTAAAAAAAAAAAAAGTCACCTGTTTGATAACTATCTTCTATAATCTCACGACTGAGTTTGACACAGAAGATAGCAGAAGGCACCAGTCAGGCTGTGTGTTTCTGGGGAATTGGATGGCCCAGGAATTGGGAGAGAGCTGTGTTCCCGCTGTGCCAGCCCACCCTAAAGTACAGAGACAACTAGCAGGGAAAGGGTACCTGTTTGAGGACAGGCCCCTGTGGTATGATGCTGAATCATTGAACAATTGATTCTCAGCAGTTTTCCATCTTCATCCCATCCCTTACTACCTGCACCATCCCCTCCTGCCTCTTCTATAATCCACAGTGTGTTGGTCAAAGCTGTCTTCCTTCTGGCTTCTAGGACACAAGTCCACGGCAGAGCCCTCCAGAGAAAACTTCAGAAGAGGCCATCCCTGCCTTATTTCTCTGGGTTTTGCCTTCCTCAGCCCCTCCCAACAGGAATATCTGATGCCCTTTGAACAGCCCCAGGCCCAAAGTGGCAGAGGCAGGAAGTAGACCAGCTGCCTCAGATCTCAAGGTGGTGCCTGGGGCTGATCCTGCTGCCCTTGGACTTGGCATGTCCCCAGGGCCAACTGATAGCCTGCAGGCACAGCTCCCCCAACTCCCCTCCCCACCCCCCTGCATTCCCTGCCCTGTATTATTGGTCCAGACTCTAGAACACAAGATCTGCTTTAGTTTACCAGCCTCATACTCCCCTTGCCCCCAGAACCACCCCGATCCCCAGGAACTCCAGTTAGGGCCCTAAGATCCTGCCAGCCTCTTCTCCTGGGTCCTGTTTCCTCCACCTCCTCCTGGCCTAGTTTAAATTGAACTCTTTTTACTCTTTTAAAAGTCAAGCCTCTTACATTATTCTGACCTGAACTAGAGGTCTCCTGCCATCTATTCTTCAGAATATTTCTTACTGATTGGGCAACAGTAAAAGTCGGATCTACAACCTGCATCCTACAAACCACAAACCAATGATGCGATGTAGTCATGTTGCCATTAAAGGAGGATGTGGGGTGCACGTAACAATGGAGAGAGTGGTTTGCCGTGAACTGAGGGTGAGCTCGGTTTCCACTCCATGTTAGTCGTATGGATGGCCCTGATGAACAGGGATCACTTATACAAATCAAGTGCCTGCCTGGAAAATGTGCACACGTCAATCATGTTATTCATCAGCTCCTCATAATGGCAACATTATAAATAGCATTATATATGTTAAAGTTAAAAAATGTAGTTCCTCTAATACAGAGAATATTCGTCCTGTGCGGAGTGGTAAATCATTGCTCAAAGAAGCTTGCACGTCCTCTCCCTGTGCCCCTTCCCCAGCATTGTTTTGAGGGTTACACTTTTGCCCTTCAGCAGTGATGAATGGAGTGTTGTGCTAATGCTGGGCTCCACCATTATTCATGTCCCCATCCTCTGTCCAGCCCTTTAATTGCAGCATCCTGGAAGTAGAAGCAAAGACTGCATTACAGAGGCAACTTTCATCTTCCTGATTCTAATAGCTGACAAAAGGCAGGCTTTTCTATTCATCTCAGCTACTTTCCACTGAGGATGAATCCGTTCGCTCACCAAACGTGTGCAGGGCCCACATCCAGGCAGCGTCACACAGACAAGGAAAATGTGGCTCTTGGGACCTATAACTTCAGCCTGAAGAAGCTGAGCTGATAATCATATCACTCCACTGCCACATCCTTAATAGGCCTATTATGGGCATAAATTAAGAGTTTACCGCAGAAAATATGTGTCCCAGAATTCCTGACTGCCAGGGCCCAGATGAGCTCTGCTGCATATAAAGTATTCCACCATAAATTCTTGCTCTTTCATTGCAGCCTCTTATAATCCAATTCGCACTTATTCAGAAATGCCCTGGATTTGTCAGAGTCATCCCCTTCCTTTCTTTTTAGTTCTCAAAGTGATTCTCAAAAAAGGGTATTCACTTAAACACAGATTATATTTATAGGATGTTGGCCAAAGATTTATTGTTCAATATGTGTAATTATAGTGATTTTTGTCACAATTAATGAAGAGCTGGAACAAGTGACAAGTCCATGAGAGCACAATAAAAGCATCAATTTGGGTTATGAAAGAGCCTATTACATAGTGGATCATGGTTTCTCATAATCTTAGAGCTACAAAGGTTGTAACTTTACCATCTGCTATTCCATCAAACAGTTTATAGGAAAGCTTCTGGCCTAGAGAAAAACTGTAATGCAGCTGCAGGCTGCTTCTATCTTTTTAAATTAAGACTTTCTGAGGAAGTCTAAGTCCAATCCAAACTATGGGGGGAAAGTGAATGATTTTATGTGGTCTAGTGCTCACAAATGCTAGAATTCACAACTGTAAAAATCAACCACAATTAACTCAGAATTTGCCATCTATCAGGCATGATCCCAGACACTGGTGACACCTAGATGAAGTGAGTACAGTGCAGCTGTCCCCATTAGCCAACTGGGAATCTTTACCATTGCCCCTATCTCCAGAGAGACACTGCACACCTCCAGGTTGCCAACCCTGGGAGACTAGCCCAATGTGTTTATAACTGTGGAGACATTATTAAAGGAAGGCAAAGACAGGGTCTTCTCTCCTCCATCTTCCCTGGCTCTCCTTGGATCCCATTTTTTTGAGTACACAGCAGAGTGTCTCCCCAGTCCAAGACTAGCTCATAGAGCACACATACAAAAGAGAGCCAGGGGTCCATTCTTGGATTATAAACAGGCAACTTCAAGATTTCTTTGAGTGGCTTAGGTTTTACTAAGTAGAGTCTCTGTGGCTCTAAGACTTAAGAGAAAACACAATCAACCACAGCGTCAATTGATCCATCTTAACAAGAGGCAGGATCATATATCAAACAGGGAATTACTCATCTAAATGCCAAGAACTGACTGTTTTCTGATAACTGGGCCTCTTTTATTGAGAGATAAGGGTGTATTTCTTCCAGATGTTCTGGGGCAAAGACTGCTACACCAGCTCGTAGTGGGGGGCAGGAAGAGACAGTCAGAAAGAGATCCCCAATGATGGAATTGGCCGATGAACTTTGAAACTGATTCCCTATTCTATGCCATGATCTCCCTCTATATTGAAATTGTGAATGGGCGTGGGCGGCGAATGGAGAAGGAGAAGAAAAAGTTAAAACATGCTTTTAGAGAGTTGCTAATCATCCAAAGATTTCACAGTCTAATCACAGAGACAAATGAGTAAATTGCAATATTGCAAAACAGTATAATCATACTTCACTATGAAAGTGAACCTAGGAGGAGGTGGGGAACTCTCTCAGGTGACAGCAGGAAAGGCTTCATTGAAGAGGTGATGATCAAGTTGACTCTTGCAAGATGAGGAGGAATTTCCAGATGCTTTGGGGGATTAAGGGTATTCCAGACTGCGTAAACTATCTGCTCTGCTTAGGTGGATGGTTCTCAAACTTCAGCAATCATCTGAGTTGCCTGGAGGGTTTATTAAAATGCAGTTGCTGGGCCTCACCACCAGAGTTTCTGATTGAAGTGGTCTAGGGTGGACCCAAGAATGTTCATTTCAACAAGTTTGCAGGTGACGATGATGCCAAGAACCACTGATTTAGGTGCAATGTGAGAGCAGAGTGAAGAAAGATATGCCGGGAAATAGGCGGAGACCTGATCCAAAGAGGGCCTGAGTCCATCTAGAGACTTTTCACTCTCTGGGCAGTATGGACCCACCAATGGTTTTAAGCCATAGTGCATGATAATCGTATTTGTGTTATAGAAGGGTAGCCTGTGGAAGTATATAGGGGAAGGACAGTTATTACACTATTTAAGTTGGCCACTCAAGAAATGATGAAGTTAGAAGAAAGTTCCAGGAGAATAGTAGGAATGTAGAGGATGGATCTGAGGTTATTCATGGGACAACAAGGCCAAAAGCCTTATCTCCTTAGCTATGCCCTCAAAAGAGGAGAATAAATCAGCTGTGTCCTTTACCTCCAATAAATGTTATTTGTTTTCTTCACTTTTTAAAATATGTATGATCTATTTTCTGGGAAGAAACACGCAGATTTTGGTATCATTTCCTTAACAGCCACAGTTTGTTACTTATTTTTCCCAAGAAAAAGAAATATTCTCTTTTAGTGATGTCATAATATCTTCTGAGAAACTTCCACATGTGTCTGTTATCTACAGAGTCCTGGGTTAGGGTGCCTGGGGAATGAACGAGGTGGAGTGGAGTGGGGTTGGACCTGCATGCTCATAGTCTGGGCAGAAGCAGTGCAGAGACAGCTGGAGTAGCACAGAGTACGGATGTGGAGAAAGGAAGAGGAGTAGAAGAAATACCAAAGGCTGGTGCACCAGCAGATAGGAATAAGGATTTCTAGGAAGCCTCAGAAATATCTGGTAGGAGACTGAGTCTCCTGTAGAAATATTCTAGATAGGGGAAATATAAAATATTAGTAGGGGTATTAATAAAAGCTAACATTTAGTGATGCTTACTGCCTTAACCTTGTTTCCTCCAGAAGCAGAGCCTGAGACAAAAGCTCACATGCTGGTGGTTTATTAGAGAACAGGAACAAGGAGCAGGGAAAAGAATTAACATCACAGGGAAAGCCAATACCGGGTTGCATTACTAAACTGGCCACCACTATGGGTGACTGCTTACTCGATCCTGCAGGACCTTCTGAGAAGCTTTATAAAAGGCTTCTCAGAGCCATCCACCCAGGAAAGACAGGGGGCAGGGTTCATCCATTGGCTACCTACCCCTGAAGGTCAAGGGCAGCCCCACAGGACATAAAATCTGTCACAGATTTTTAAATTACACCCATGGGAGTCTCACTGCAGGTTTCAGAGAAGCCCTGGGCACAATGTGAGAACAGCAAGGAACCGTCAGGCCACACCTGCATCAAGCTGACCAGGCCTGTGTGGAGCTGTCACCGCTGTATTGCTGTAAGAGGTAAGGCCACCGGGAAGTGCAATGGCCATAAAATATCCCAATACACTTGCTATGTGCCAGGAACTGAGCTAAGGCTTTACACCCATTATCTTATGCAATCCATATAACAACCCTACAAGGCAGGCACGGCTATTGCCACCTTGCAGATGAGGAAATAAAGCTTAGAGCCCCAAAAGCAGTCAGCTAGGAGGCATCCAGGCCAGAACTCAAAAACACTTCTACAAAGCCCAGGCTTAACCACAATAGTAGGGTGTACCCAACGCATGAAAACTAAACAGTAACTTGGGAAATCAGTTTAGGAAGCCATGTCAACAGCTTTAAAATACTTGTGAATCTTATTTCTATCTTACAAATATAACTTAAGGAAATAATTAGAAATGTGGACAATGATTCATACACAAAGATGATTATCCCAGTCTTATTTCTAGAATATTTTTATATATATGCATATACATACATAATAGGGTATAATTCAATTATCTAAAAGGATGATTATTAAAAATCTATAATTATCTAGAGAAATACTTGGATAGGTTAAGTTTAAAATATATATATATAGCCTACAGAGTATACAGGATAATCTCAGCTGCATAAGAAATATAAATACATCGAAAGAGACTGAAAGGAAAAATCAGAAATGTTACACAGAGTGGCAAGGTAAAACTAAGCCTTAAAGTACTTTCTTTATAGTTTTCATTATTTTCTAAATTTTCCACAAAAACATGTATTACTTTTATGATCATGACCTTTTAAATTTTATTTTAAATGGACAGATGCTTATCCAAAACCCTATGCACATGACCACTGCTGCTGACTACTGGTGTTTCATTGTCCCTCTCCAGTTTAACAAAACTTCCATCTGAAATAGCAGGTTCTCAGACACTCACTCCTGTAGGTCATTCGTGCCAACCTCAATAGGGTAACTGTACCTGTGTGCAGAGATGGGTAGGCATCCAGGAGCTTACACATTTATTTCTCATTTATTATTTATTTATTTATTTGTATGCTGGGGTCACATTTCATTCATTTTCCATGAAACTATACCATTATTGCAGTGCCATCTATTGAATTTTTGTTTCTTTGTTTGCTTGTTTGTTTATTTAGGGGAAGTGCATGGGCCAGGAATCAAACCTGGGTCTCCCGCATGGCAGGCAAGAATTCTACCACTGAACGACCCTTGCAACCCCTCTCATTTATTTTTAGTACCGATGAATTTACAAAATAAAAATAAGAAGATGCCGACTAGAGTAACTCAAGATTAGCCCTGCTCCACGGAAAAGTTAGAGGA
Source organism: Myrmecophaga tridactyla (assembly GCA_004026745.1). Lineage (NCBI taxonomy): Eukaryota > Metazoa > Chordata > Mammalia > Pilosa > Myrmecophagidae > Myrmecophaga > Myrmecophaga tridactyla. The sequence goes on from PVIY010024613.1 coordinate 9,832, forward strand.
GGGACAGGAGGGCAACTGAGGTGGCGATTCAGGAGTGCAGCTGACCTGGAAGAGACTTCTGCACCACATGAGGCAGCCTTGGTTGCAGAGGCCAAGGAACTGAGATGCAGAAAGCTGGAGCCTAGTGCGGAGGCATGGAGCCCACAGGAGTGCACAGACAGGAGTCAGGGACTAGGAAGTAAGCCAGGTCATGTTCCTTGGGTGTGCTACCTTCACCAGTGCAACCCTGTAACCAATGACTCAACCCACACCCCATGCACCTGAACTCCATCACGAACTCCCATTCCCCCACACTCCAGGTGTCCCCACCCCACCAGTCCCAAGTGCATGTACCTGCCCCACACCCCTATCCCAAGTGCAGCCAAAACCATCCCTCCTGTACCCTTCCCGACCACTACCTCCCCCTCCCTGTTCCTTGCAGGCTGTTGCCAGCACATAAAGGCTGCAGACACTACCCTCCATACCTAGGCTACCCCTGCCCCCCTGCCCATAGGCACCCCAACCCCCCTGAGCTCTGCACCTCAGTTTATGGCACTCCTAGGCCCATGCATGTGCATGGGACCCCAATCACGTCATTCAGCTCTGGGAACAACACTTTACAGCAGTCCTAGAACTGTACCTGTGCATGACCCTCAGCCATACTTCTCAGCTCTGAGTAAGTGCTGATGAGTGGAGCCAGGTCACATCTGTCCCCAATCCACAAAGGCATAACACCAACCTGTTGCCATAGCTCTACACATGCACACAAAGGGTCCCATGCTTACAACAGCACACACCAGAGTTACACCCCCCAGACTGGTGCACTCACAAAGCTACATCCTCCCTGGATGCTGGGTGCCCATGTTCACAAGCATCAGCATGACATCCCCAACCTGTGCCTATACCTGCCCTGAAACAAATCACTGCACTGAGGGCCCCACCCCGTACCCTGCTCCCTGCTCTACAACCATCCCACAAACACAAGGCCTTAGACTACTGAAAGAAATCAACTCCCAAAGTAAAACAATCAAGATATTTGCATACCATGAAGACAGTAGATCACTAAGCATATCACAATGCAGACAGATATAGCCCTGGCTAATGACTAAATTAAAACACCTGAGGAGACACAGACATTGGAACAACTACTTAATAAAATAAGTGGGATAGCAAATGACATAAAGGAGATCAAGAAGACAGTAGAAGAGCATAAAGAGGAATTTGACAGAAGAAATAGAAAAATAGCAGATATCACAGAGATTGAAGATGCTGTTGACCAAATAAAAAACATACTAGAGGCACACAACACCAGATTTGAAGATTGAAGAAAGAATAAGTGATATAGAGGACAGGATAACTGACTTTTTTCCTTTCAATTTGTTAATGTGCTGTATTACATTAATTGATTTGCTTGTGTTGAACCATCCTTGCATTCTTAGTATAAACCCCACTTGGTTATGGTGTATAATTCTTTTAATGTGTTGTTGGATTCTATTTACTCGTATTTTATTAAAAAATTTTGCATCTATGTTCATTAGGAAGATTGGCCTATAGTTTTCCTTTCTATGGCATCTTTACCCAGTTTTGGTATTAAAACACTATTAGCTTCATAAAATGTGTTAGGTAGATTTCTTTTTTTCCACAATTTTTTTGGGAAAATTTTGGTGAGGATTGGTATTAGTTCTTTTTGGAATGTTTGATAAAATTCCCCTGTGAAGCCATGTGGCCCTGGCCTTTTCTTTGTAGGAAGATTTTTGATGGCTGATTTGAAGAATTTTATAATTCTTCATAAAAGAATTATACACCATGACTCTTTATTTGTGATTGGCTTGTTGAGATCCTCTATTTTCTCCTGAGTCAGTGTAACTTGTTTGTATATCTCCAGGAATTTGTCCATTTCATCTAAGTTTTCTAGTTTGTTGGCATATAGTTGTTCATAGTATCCTCTTATGATTTCTTTTATTTCTTCAGGGTCTGTAACACAGCTCTTCTCATTTCTGATTTTGTTTATTTGCATCCTCTCTCTTTTTTTGATCATCAGTGTTCTAGTTTGCTAGCTGCTGGAATGCAATATACCAGAAATGGAATGGCTTTTAAAAAGGGGAATTTAATAAGTTGCTAGTTTACAGTTCTAAGGCCGAGAAAATGTCCCAATTAAAGCAAGTCTGTAGAAATGTCCAATCTATGGTATCCAGGGAAAGATACCTTGGTTCAAGAAGGCTGATGAAGTTCAGGGTTTTTCTCTCAGCTGGAAGGGCACATGGTGAACACGGCATCATCAGCTAGGTGGAAAGACATTCCCTGCTCACTTATAGGAAGGCTAAATATAGTTAAGATGTCAGTTCTCCCCAAATTGATCAATAGATTCTACACAGTACCAATCAAAATTCTAACAACCTACTTCGAAGATTTGAAAAGCTAATTACCAAATTCATCTGGAAGGGAAAGAGACCCCAAATAGCTAAAAGCATCCTAAAAAGGAAGAACAAAGTAGGAGGATTAACACTCCCTGATTTTAAAACTTATTATAAAGCCACAGTAGTCAAAACAGCATGGTACTGGCACAAATGTAGAAGCACTGACCAATCGAATTGAATCAAGAGTGCAAAAATAGACCACTAAATATATGGTCAACTGATTTTTGACAAGGCCCCTAAATCCTCTGAACTGGGACAAGGTAGTCTTTTCAATAATTGGGCATGGAAGAACTAAATATCAATAGCCAAGAGAATGAAAGAGGACCCCTATCTGACACCCTACACAAAAATTAACTCAAAGTGGATCAAACACCTAAATATAAGAACTTTTACACCATAAAGCTTCTAGAATAAAATGTAGGGAAACATCTTCAAGACCTAGTAATAGGAGGTAGCTTCCTAAACTTTATACCCAAAGCACAAACAACAACAACAAAAATAGATAAATGGGAGCCCCTCAAAATCAAATGCTTCTGAACCTCAAAAGACTTTGTCAAAAAAGTGAAGAGGCAGCCAACTCAATGGGAGAAAACATTTGGAAATCACATATTGGACAAAGGTTTGATTCCCTGTATATACAAAGAAATCATACAACTCAACAACAAAAGAACAAAAAACCCAATTATAAAATGGACTAAAGATATGAATAGGCATTTTTCTGAAGAAAAAATACAGATGGCTCAAAAGCACATTAAGAGATGCTCATTTTTATTGGCTATAAGGGAAATGCAGATCAAGACTACAATGAGATACCACCTCACACCTAAGAATGGCTGCTATTAAACAAACAGGAAACTATAAATGTTGGAGAGGATGTAGAGAAACTGGGACACTTATGTACTGCTGATGGGAATGTATAATGGTGCAGCCACCTTGGAAGACTATTTGGCAGTTCCTTAGGAAACTAAACATCGAGTTATCCTATGACCCAGCAATAACACTACTTGGTATATACCCAGGAGAGCTGAAAAAAACAACAACACAAACAGACATTTGCACACCAATGTTCATAGCATCATTATTCACAATCGCCAAAAGATGGAAACAAACCAAATGCCATCAACAGACAAGTTCATCAACAAAATGTGGTATATACATACAATGGACTATTATGCAGCAGTAAGACAAAATGACATCCTGAAGCACTGAAAAGATGGATAAGCGTTGAGGACCTAAGGTTGAGTAAAATTAGCTAGACACAAAAGGATAGATACCGTATGATTCCACTTTTATGACCAGCATAAAAGTATAATTAGAGGCTTATTATACAGAATATAGGGGACTTAGAGACACAGAGAAGTGAGAGATGGGTGAAATGTTAGCTAATGAGGTTAAACTCCAATTTAAGGGAATAGGCAGGAGTGAAGGTGGTTCACTAGTGGGTCTATAGGTAATATTACCATATTGAAGATGAACAAGATTGAAACGGGTTGTGCAGACCTAAATGTCACAAGAAATACGAATTAGTTCTTGCAAGAATTACTTCAAAGATATGATTCTTGTACAAAGAGTGTTTTAGTCCAGGGTACAGTGGGAAAACTGCTACTGTCCTCTAGCCTCCTATATACTGGAGCGGCTAGAAGGAAAAATATGAGAGGATTCTATGGCGGCCCATGACAAACTCTTGGAACTGTCCTGTAACTCTTTGTTGAAGAGTGCTTTGAAAACTATTGCTTTTTTATTTCTTTGCTTTTATATATGTTATACTATACAATAAAAAAGTTAAGAATAATATAAAAATGAAAGGACTGTAGAGGAGCACTTCCAAAATGGTAGAGTAAGGACCTCAAAAATTCTGTTCCTCCATAAAAGCCAAAAGAATACAGGCAAAAATTTTCAAAGAAAACTTTTTCAGAACTATCGAAATTAACTAAAGATTTGCAATGATCCTGGGAGTATTTATGCAAGAAAAGAAGCTGAAACTTGGTTAAAAAAAAAAGAGCAAACTTTGTGGGATTTGAATTTGTTCTGTCACTATCCCCATATTCCCAGCTCTGAGGTAGCACTGAAAACCTGAAACCTCAGTGTCTGTGAATACCAGCAGCCTGATATCCACTGGAACAAGCAGAATAGTTTTGGAAATTTGAAAAAATTTTTCACAAAGAATTATCACTATTTAACGTGTCTTATAGCTCTCTAGAAACGTCCCATTGACAGGGCTTGTCTTTATTTGAACCTAAGTGGGATCCTACTCAATGAGAAAAGCTCTATTCTTAGGGTGTTTGTCAAAAACAATCAGCAGCAATTGCTTAACATCATATTGACCAGAAGTTATGGAACCAGTTGGATCAGACAAAAGGATGACCAAAAACCATAAAACAAAAATCTAGGAAGAAAATGTGCATAAGGAGCTTTGAAAAGCCACAACATTTTTCTGGGGATCTAGACAGCTATGCACATGTGTAGGGCTGTGTGCATTCCCAAGAACCGATAAGGCCCTAATCTCTCACTTATGACTGATGGTTAGGCTCTAAGTAAGCAGGAACTGAAATCTAAAGTGGAATTGTAAACTGCATGAACAATAAAAGTTCACCCCTACACATACATGAAGCACTGGGCAAAGAATGGAAGACTTACTGATTCAAGGAGTTTAAGGAAATCTCTATCCAACCATTAGCTGACCACTAAGCCAATCAATCAGGGACATCAGTAGCCACACAAGACAAAGTTTCCTGACTAAACTGAATTAGTGCATGAAAGATATTTTTAAAGCAAACAAAAAGCAATGACATTAAAAAACAACAAACCCTGAGAAAGGAAGAGGAATCTGCTTCCAGCATGGCCACATAATATTATTTTAAATGTCTGATTTTAAACAACAAAAAATTGCAGGATATGCAAAGAAATAAGGTTGTATTTCTCATACACAAGGGAAAAAAGTAGTCAACAGAAAATTTGCCTGAGGACATGTAGATGTTGGACTTAGTAGACAAAAACTACAAATGAGCAATTATAAGTATGTCAAAAGGAAACCACATCTGAAGAATTAAAGGAAAATAGGGAAATGATGTTTTACCAAATAGAGAATATTAATAAAGAGGTAGAAATCTTAAAAAATAACCAAATAGAAATTTTGACAAGAACAATAACTTAAATAAAAATATTAAGTTGCACATTCTAGAAGCTCAATGAATTCCAAGTAAAACAAACTCAAAGAGATCCACACACATAGACAGATCATATTCAAACTGTAGAAAGACAAAGACAAAGAGAGAACCTTGAAAGCAACAAGCATAAAAACAGCTCATAATGTCCAATGGACCCTAAATAAAATAAACAACTGGTTTCAAATGACAAATCATGGAGGCCAGAAGGCAAGAGGAACACATATCTAAAATGCTGTAAGAATTCTATATCCAGTAAAACTATCATTGAAAACTAAGACATTCCCAGATGAACAAAAGCTGAGAGAATTCATACCTAGTAGATCTACCCTTCAAGAAAAACTAAAGGTCGTCCTTCAGGCTGAAATGAAAGAACACAAGAAAATGATTTAAATCCACATGAAAACATAAAGAACATCTGTAAAGGTAACTACATAGGTAAATATAAAGATAGCATACACGTATCTTTGTAATTCTCCTATCTGATTTAAAAGAAAACTGCAAAAAGCAATAATTATAGAACTGTGCTATTTGGGCTCATAATGCACAAAGACATAATTTGCATAAAAATAATTACACAAAGAAGTGGGTAGGGAATGAAACTATATTACAGAGAAGTTTTTGTATACTAGTGAAATTAAGTTGCTATTACCTGAAACAAGATGGTTATATGTTATCTCAATTGCAATCCCCAGGGCAATCATTAGAAATATAATTCATAAAAATATACTAAAGGAAACACTAAAGGAATAGAAAAGAATGCTAGGAACTATCTATTTGAAACAAAAGAAGGAAGTACTAGGAGAAGAGAGGAATAACAAAAGACACCAGATATAGAGAAATCAAAGAACAAACTGCCAAACATAATTTGTGTATGATAATAGTAATGAATAGCAGATATATATGGTATAGCCATTCAATGGAACATAATTTGGCAATGAAAGGAACAAAGTATTAACATATGCTACAACATGCATAAATCTAGAAAACACTATGCTAAGTGAATAAAACTAGTTCCAAGCAACCACATATCATATGATACTGTTTATATAAAATGCTCAGAATAGGCTAATCCACAGAGACAGAAAGTAGATTAGTGATTGCAGGCAGATGTGGGGAGGTTAGAATAGGGAGTGTCTGGTAACAGATTTGGGATTTCTTTTTGGAGTGTTGAAAATTTTCTAAAATTAGATAATTGTGATGGTTTCACAACTCTGCGCATATGCTAAAAAAGCACTGAATTATACCATTTAAAAGGATAAGTTTTATAGTATGTGAATGCTATATCAATAAAACTGTTATTCAGGGTAAAAATGAAGGGATTTTGTCTATAGGATCATAGTCACAAGTGAGTTAGGAAAGTACAGAAAACAAACAGAAAGGGCTCTGTTCCTAACCTCCCCTGCTTTTAAATCTAAGAGTTATTGAAGTAAAAATCACTTTACATTCTATCAGTGATTCATTTGCCTAAAATGTATTCTTTATTATAATCAAAGTAACAAGAGGTGCACAGATTAAAAATTAATTAGTAAAAGGTATAAAATGAAGAAGCCTCCTGCTTTTGACTCCATCTCCTGAATCACATTCTCCAAAAGAAACACATTCAACTTTTGGGGAGTATTTAGTTTGTATCTTACTTTCATATTTTTTAATGTCATGCTTACATGGCTAACTTGCATTTTTGCTGATAACATTTCAGAACCAAGGCACTCAGTGTAGTATGATTACATTGCTTTTTTGGTGGGGGGGGAGTTAATTTTTTTCTTGGAGTTGATAACTGCCTTCTCTATTTGCTCTTTTCTTTGTTCCTTTGATTTATGCAGGAAGTCTCTGGCAGGCCTGTAAAACTCCTTCCAATATAGCCACCTCTATCAGGCCGTCTATCAGTTCCAAGTCTTCTCCTAGAGCCTCCACACACCCCCTTTCTCACCTTCCCCCTCCCAGCCTCCGCCCTCTTCCCTTGTGCCCCATTGCACCATTTGCTCTCCAGTCTGCTATATAGGAGTTGCCCTGGGAGGCCCCATCACCATTATTCTTGGATTCCCTTTTCCTCTCTCAGGATTTCATCCCTGTTTCCTGGCTCCCTTGTCTTCTGCTTTCTGCTGGAACCCAGAGTCTCCTGGGCTCTATTTCCACAAAAAGTGAGATTCTTATTTCTTGTTGGGACACAGGAGGCATAGTAGCTCATTTGCTCATATTCATGAAGTGAAGGGAAGAATTTAAGGACCCTAAGGTGTGTTATTAAGAGTTAAAAAAAAAAAAAAATCACGCTGTCGTCAGCCCCACCATGACCCTGCCTTCAGAGACCCCCAGTTCCTGAAGGAGTGCTGATGGCACACTGACTTACTGTCTGTTGACTAAGCCTTCTGCTGGCCCGTACGACTCACTTTCTCATTTGCTAAGTTGAGCCACCATGTATCCAACCATTATCCAGCTTCCAAAATTTATTAAAATCTCCAGTCTGGAGTGATCTCCTTGTTTCTGGATAAAGGCAGTGGATTATTTAGCCTTGCACTCAAATGACTAAGTCCTGAGACACCAGAGTTTCAAAGAAAGAAAAATTTATTGCTAGCCATGAAGCCAGAGATCAGATGGTCTATTGGTCCAAAATCTGTCTCCCTGCACTATAGTAATTCTGATCATTTTATAGCATTAAAAGATGGGCAGGTTTTATAGGTTCAAGTCTAAGGTACTGTGCATATCAGGCAGGCCCATTTTGGTTAGAGCCAGTCTTGATTTTCAAGATAACTTTGGACTTGGGGTGGGTTAGTTCTGGGCTGACCCAAGACCCTTCATTAATAAACAATGAGGGAAAAATAAATAAATAAATAAACAATGAGTGGTTGTCTTTAGTGACAAGATAATGACGGGTTGTCTTTAGTGATCACAAGACTCTAAAGTTGAAAAACTGGATAAATGGGTACTAGTGAAGATTAGTCACAAGGTTTTCATAATCACTAGGGCACAAGATAAAGGCTATACAAGCATTATCAGAAGTCAAAGCAGTTGGATTATAATTTAAAGATTTCAGGTATATTTGCCTCTGTCTACTTCAATATACTAGAAAGTAAAAAAGGAATCTCTATCGAATCATTCAGTAATCATAATCATTCCTTAAATCCTAACTTTTCGGTTATATCCTCTGTAGTCTCTTTGTCTCTGAGCTTTTATGCCTTTTTGTTCCATTAATGTCATTCAGTGATATTAAAGGAGGGAACAGAGTTAAAACAATTCATCATGTTTATATGGTTTATCTCAGTAACTGTGCTTTCTTTTCTCTCTACAAACACAAAAAAACTTCTGCAAGAAAACTATGCTACCAAATACTGAGAGGAGCTAGAAAAAGACCATAACAAAAGAAAGGTTAGATTGTCACTTCCAGGCCTTCCACTTCTGGGAGATAAAGAAGGAAGCATGTTCCTTTCACTGCCAGATCTGCGAATTTGATACACCCTTTATAGTCCATGGGTCTTTTCTGAATAGAAGGGAATTCCTAATGTTAGTATTTTGTCTGATGTTTAAGTTTTTCATCTTTAAAATTACTTCTCTAAATATTACACAATAGAACTATGAATGTCAAATTGATTGATTTAACGTATTTGATTTTCCTATTTAAACTCTAATTATGAACATAGTTAAATTGTAACAAAGAAGTTAGTATTGAGGGGATGATTATGATTACTGAATCATTATATAGATATTCCTTTTTAACTTTCTGGTATATTAGAATAGACAGAAGGAAATACCTGAACTGTAATCCAGCTGCTTTGATCTCTGATAATGATTGCATAGCCTTTATCTTGTGCCCTTGTAATTGTAAAATCCTTGTCACTTGTACACCCTTTAGCTAGTTTTTTTTAAATTTTAGAGTCTTGTTATTACAAACGCAACCCCCAAATGCTAATGGAGGAAATTGAATCACCTCAGAACTAACCATTGACTTGTTCCTATAATGGCTAAGAACAGAGTTCGCTGTTCTAGCCAGATCTACTCCTTTGCATTTGGAAATTGTTTCTGCTTATTCTTGCTATTGATGGTAACTTCATCTTCCCCTTGTTTCTGCTTATACTTGTTATAGAAATGGTAGCACGTTCATATTGCCTTGTTTGAATCCATAGAAACCTTGAGCTCCTTGGACTCCAGGAAACAGAATTTCAGACCAATAGGCGGTCTGATCTGCTTCACACCTAGTAATAAACTCCTTCTCCCTTTAAAACCCCTGGTGTCATGGATTAGCTGTTATGGGAATCGGTCAGAGAACCCACTGCTTTTGTCTGGTATTAAAATCATTCAAAATTCTAATAAATCTAAGTTTCCTTAAGGCTTAATACATTTGAAAAAATAAAGGGAGACTTCAGCTTCTGGTCATGTTTTAGTTACATGGAATGGATTTACCCTCCTGCACGAGACAAATGAAAATACCAAAAGTAAAAAATGAAACAATAATTCTGAAAACATAGAACATCAGGAGGCAAAGAACAGTGATCCCTGAGAGATGGGTAATAAATAAGGTAAGCCCTACTATCGGCTCAGCTTACTGTCAGAACGAAAGTTTCCAGGCTGCAACACAGGTTGGGAAACCCAGGTGGATCCAGCAGGGGCCTAGCAGTTTTGAATTGAGGAGACTGGAATGAGAGCCCAGGGAAACCAATGCTGCAGGAAGATGCAGGACAGAATAGCAGAGGAGGGGATGGTTGGGGAGAGTATTCTGGTGATCTGTACCTCTAATTTAAGGAAAAGTTAAATTGTTCCATAATCCCCCTAGACCCCACCACTGAGTTCCCAGGCTGCCTAAAACCTCCCTCAGCAAGGCCTGCCTAGGATGTCTGACCTTCACATTCAAGTCCTTTCCCAACTTTGTCTTCCTCCACACGACTAATTATTTTATGTTGCATTCCCTCTGGGTTCTCCTTTCTGTGATATTGATCTGTGCCAGACTGCTTCAGAGCTGGAGACCCAGAGGCTCATAGCTCATAGTTCAAACTTGTGGTTACCACAGCTGAAGAATTTGGCTGCATTCAAAATAAGGCCTTTTGGAGATAAACACCTTACCCCCAAAATGAATTAAGGCTAGGAAATTCTGGGAAAGGAGGCAGTTCAGCCTTTTCTCCCTACTTTTGATTGTTTTAGACAGGGGCCTGACCTCAACAGCAATAAACAGAGAAAAAAACAGCTAATAATTTCTACTGTCCTCCAGCTGCTTGAATTAGAAAGTTTCACCATTATTGGTTGAATTAATGGATGCAGGTTGCTTTGATTGATTAAGCAATCAATTGGTTTATAATATGGCTGAAAACAGTACATCAACAGCAAAGCAGCATTGTCACCATCCACAAAGCCAGCTTTGGCAGCTAAGTTTTCTACTAGTAAGTGAATTGGAGCAGTAATATTCCCTCATGGCCTAAAACACGACTTTCACAAGGAGAGAATCTGGTTTAAGACACACCATGCACATTGAGTTCTTTTGAAGTTCTTGATATGCTATCAAGATCACTACCTTCACCTTAAAATGTGGTTTTTGACTAGACCTCTTGCACTAAATTTAGAATTCTAAAATAAGCGTTGTAGTGGAAGCAACAAATAACCCTTTACTGTAACTCCTGCTGGGATGTAACACCTCCACCAGAATGAAAATGGAAACGTTAGATTGCTTGGAACTGTTAGTGAGTGTTGCAGGACTTTTCACACTTTCCTTTCTCAATTCATTTTTGCTGAGAGTGTAAGTCCCTTTCACATCATCTCTGACTACATTGGTTGCCATGGTTTTTCTAGCTGTCACTACTTCTGGAAATAAACATCTCATTAGATTTATGTCATTGTTAATTTGTCTCTTTGTACAACACAGATAGGTGATTTGTAGCCTAAAAATCAGAACGTGTTGTCCTAACTCTCCTTTAGTGAAAAGTTGGCATATATATATATATATATATATATATATATATTAACATGAGTTCTTTTAGGGGACCTGCCCTCGTGAAAAGATACTATATGTAATTAGTATGTCAATTCTGTGTGGTTCTGAAGTTGCTTAAAACAGTTTATTTTATTAATGTTTTATACATTTTCAGTATTAGTTTATGTGCAGGCCCCTTTCTCCATATATAATGTAAAAATAAAAATTAGCTTAAATTGTCCCCTAAAAATCACAAATTCCAAAGTGATAGACTGCAATTTAATGAGATTTTTAAAAAACCCATTACGTGAAAGTGATATTACAAAACTATCCAATGCTTTTCTTGGAGATGCATCAACTCTTTCAAGCTGCAGAGGGAACAAATCCTTGCAGCTGGTAAATGTGACTCTCCCAAATGACCTCAGCCTGCTTTAACCTCTAACTTCAGCCACCCATTCCAGGACCCAAAGAAAACTCAGTCAGAATATAAACAGCTTCATAACCACTAGCAAGAAGGCTTAGGAAACAGTTTATGATCTCTCAAGGGGCTGGATCCTATATCCTGTCTGCCTTAGTTGTCTTAAAAGCTCTAATAGGCATCATAGAGAACACTATAGCCTAATGATCTGCTTTACTTTCTGTCTCCCTGATTAGATTAAAGTCCACGAAGGGAGAACTAACTTCACTTGGCTGGGTCCTCCACCTTGTATCTGTGCAGGACCTGGTGCATAGTAGGCATGCAATGAATGTTTTATATGGATTGGTTTATTCATCAACCAATGCAGAGCCCATTTGAAGAGCTTCAACAAAATAATCAAGCTGAAATAACAATTGAGTGGCCAACTGCTCTTCAATCTGAATGGGGTTGAAAATGGATTAATGCAACTTTTCCACGCCAAATATATACTTAGAGGCTATAGGCCCTGCCACTCATGTATAGAAAGGGGTTTCTTGGTACCAGCAATAAGTCACAGAGTAAATGGAAGTCAAGAGATCATTTGAAACCCAAAATTATCCAACATTTTTTATTCCTACCATTAGTTTCCCTACCACAATTACCTTGTAATAGAACTACTAATTAAAAAGGCAGAAAAAAACACGCCTTAACTTTCCTCTCCTCTCTTTTCTGCCTTCTGTTTTCTGGGAGCCTTGAGAGCCAGCAGGCAATAGCCAGAATAAGAATGAGGAATAAAGAGCATGAGTAATCCCAGCATTTCAGCTTTCACTTGTTATGCACTGTCAGTTTCTGACAAAGGATCAGAGTCATGCCCAAGGCTTGAACAACCTGGGGAGCTAGCTTTCAGGGCTCCATATCACCCCCATACAAGCCCCCTCTCCACCTAAGACGCAGTCTACCCTGGGTTCTGGGGTCCAGCATCCCACAGTATCACAGTGTCCTGTACACACTTGGACAGCTGCTGAATGTGACCCTAAGTGGCCAGATGACCACTGGGATGAAAAAAAAACAATGTGTACTGCACTTTTCAATGGAAATGCTCCCATTTGATCTGTACCAGTGCAGACTGCTTTTCCTACAAGCCTGTCACGGCATGTGATACCTCTATTATATACACAGCCTCTGGCAACATAGACAAGACAGGATCCCTGCCCAAAATCAAAACGTGCCAAAGCAGATCAAAATATGAAGCTGTGCTTAAGTTGAAGTGGAACGCAATTCGCAGACACTGACATTTAACTCTCATGTGTTTCTTTGTATCTATTGTTAACTTCTGAATGCCACAACACCACCCTCTTAGCACCCCACCCCAACATCTCTGCTCCTCAAAACCATTACCATGACCAAAAGCCACCCATATCCCATTACATCACACAATGCTGTTCACCGGATTCTAACAGAGAGGTGACGGAAACACAATGTACCTCCCATTTCCAAACAAGGCCCAGAGAAAGCATGGCTCTGCTGACAAATGCTTGCTTCCAGGTGCTCCCACATCTCCCCAGTTGGAGAGTGACATGTTCCAGTCTAGAGCAGCTGCTCAACTGATCCGCCCTCAGAAGGTGGCCTCAGCTAAAAGACAATTTTTATGGAAATTCCCACAGATTAATAAGGTATGTGCAAAGAGACAGCCTGCCAAATAATTAGCCTAACTATTGCAGATCTTGGAAATTCATGACTGCTTCAAGCCTGTCTGCAATTCTGGCTCCTTTAACCAGCACAATTGTCAGCAAATATGGTCTTTTGTTAAGTTTAAAGCAAATGACAGAGTAACTTCTTCAGGCTCTCACCCTCTGTGCTTCTCTCTCTCTGAACTGGTTAGGCACCAGTGGGGTCAGCTTCAATACTTCCAACTGTTACCATCAGTAAACACCATCCTAAATAGTCAGACCCACCTGATGCCACATTAAACAGATGAACAAGTCTCTTTATTTTGATGAGAAGGTGAATTGATTGAAGATGCATCATCAAGGAACTGGAGGAAAAAACTTTCTAAGGCCATTTCAGAGTGAGAAGTATGGTTTGGGCTTTTATAACCCCCAAAAGGCAAAAAAAATGGCAAAAGTCCAGAAGAAAGCAGAAAAAAAAATTTGTAATATTTTTAATGTAAAACCTTAACTTACAAATATACATTCTTAACATACAAATATTCTATATGTGATGTACAATCAATGGCCCACAATATCATCACATTCCTGTGTATTCATCACCATGATCATTGTTTTGAGCATTTGCATCATTCCAGCAAAAGAAATAAAAAAGAAAAAAAGAAAAAACTCATACATACCATACCCTTTACCCCCCTCTCATTGACCACTAGTATTTCAATCTACTCAATTTATTTTTAACCTTTATTCCCCCTATTATTTATTTTTTATCCCTTTTTTTACTCATCTGTCCATAAGGTAGCTAAAAGGAGCATCAGACACAAGGTTTTCACAATCACACAGTCACATTGTGAAAGCTATATCATTATACAATCATTCTCAAAAAACATGGCTACTGGAACACAGCTCTACAGTTTCAGGTACTTCCCTCAAACCACTCCAATGCACCATAAACTAAAAAGGAATATCCAAATAATGTATAAGAATAACCTCCAGGATAACCTCTTGACTTTGAAATCTCTAAGCTACTGCCACTTTATTTTGTCTCATTTCTCTCTCCCCCTTTTTGGTCAAGAAGGTTTTCTCAATCCCTTGATGCCAGGTCCCAGCTCATCCCAGGATTTCTATCCTACGTTGCCAGAGAGATTTACACCCCTGGGAGTCATGTCCCACATAGAGGGAATGCAATGAGTTTACTCAACATGTTGGCTTAGAGAAAGAGGCCACATCTGAGCAGCAAAAGAGGTTCTCTGGAGGTGACTCTTAGGCCTAATTTTAAGTAGGCCTAGCTTACCCTTTGTTTGCTCAATAATTAGATCACTTCTAATTACCTCCTCTAGAACCATTGTGCCTATTGTCCTAAAACCTACCCATCTTTAAATGCTATAAAACTATCAGAATTACTGCAATTCAGGAGACAGAGTTTGGGCAATAGGTCATCTGCTCTCCTACTATGCGCCCAGTAATAAATCTTTCTGTCTTTGAAACCCGGGTGTCTCAGGAATTGGTTATTGAGCATGTGGGGCAAAAGAATCCACAGCTTTTGTCAGGTAACAACATTAAAATAAAATTGGGTGTAGACTATATACCAGGTGTGAGCAGTGCAGGAGGCTGTTTGTTGGGTGTCTGGAGTTGGTGGTGCAGCACATTTTCTCTCCACAGGCAGAGCTAACCCTGGAAGATGTGCCTGGTAACCCGTTTTCACAGGGCCCTGTCTAGCCTGGTTTGAGATGGCAACTGAAGCCATCTTATGTCTTCTTGGGATGAGGATGGTGGAGGGGGGAAGGGGAGAAGGAAAGGAGGAGAAGAGAGACCTTATATAGTTTATCTCTATGTCTCTGTTTCCTCATTTATAAATGGTAAACTTTATTAGTATCTAACTTGGAAAGTACCTGTGAAGAACAAACAGGTAATGCAGCAAGGTACTTGGCTTAGAAAATGTTAGCTATTATACCAGAAAGTAAAAAAGAATATCTATCTAATAATTCAGGAATCATAATCATCTCTTAAATCCTAACTTCTGGGTTACAATGTAGGAGACACATAGCACCATAGTCCGTGCAGTACTCCCTGTGCATCGTTTTTTGTTTGTTTGTTTGTTTTTAATTTGCATATGGGCAGGAGGCACCAGGGATCGAACTCCAGACCTCCAGCACGGCAGGTCAGAGCTCTGCCTGCTGAGCCACAGTAACCGCCCTGTGCATCGTTTTTAAGTGACAATCATGGTCACTACCTCCGTCTTGCCATGACCGGAAATTATGTTCACCATATGTTCTCTCTATTTGAAGGGATTTAATCTTGTTCTTCCCTGTTGTTCACCTATTGTTTTAAATTTTTTCATACATTTCTCTTCTCTCTGTCTCTACTTTCATCTCTGCTTGTCTTTGTAAGACATTATTTATTCACTTCTCTTCTTATGTTCCCTTTGTTGACTCCAACTCTTTCCCACCTAACCCCAGCCAGCTCCACCGACAACGGATTTCTGTTTCACTCTCTGTAAACATTGCTTTTCTGTAACAGGGTTCCTTCCTTTTTCCCTTGATTTAAAAGCTCATTTAAAACTACTTCTGGCTCATGAGCCCCAAATTGACAAATCCCACCCCATAAAATGAAGGGAGGGTGGAAAATTATCCCATCTGGAAGAACCTACAGGCTGCTCCCACACACAAGCACACATTATCTTTAAAGCTGTTTCTCTGACTTTCAATCTGCCTGCATTTTTCTTAGGTAACTTCAAGTTCTCTTTGTTTCCCACACAAACCAAGCCAACAAGATGTTGTTCTGCTAAAGGCTCTTTCCTAGAGCCTCTCAGTCAGCCTTCTCCTCCACAATGGAATTTATTCCATAAATGCAAAGTCAAGTAATGAGTACAGAAATAGTACAGTGCACCCTCTAGGTACCATCTGGATTCAACTCTGCTTAACTTTCTGACAAAGGCCAAGGTATTCCTGAGACATTTCAACTGCAGTCCAACCTGCTACCTGGAAACCAGGCTGCCTCATTTCAGTCACCAATAACTCAGCTTTAGGAGTCAGATATTGCAGCAGTTTAGAGAGTGAGGCAGGAACAGTCTGAAAGGCAATTCATTTTGCTCTCCAGGCTGACTCTCTAGCAAAGCTTTTGGGAATACTTGTTTTTCAGTTTGATTATATTCCTTTACCATTCCAGTGTCTCCAGCTCCACCTGTCTCTTCTCTGTGCCCTGCCTGTCCCCATCCCAAATTACATACACACATGCACACGCACACAAAAATATAAGCCAGGACTCCGAGGATTTTTTAAAAAGTATCCACTGCTAGGAACAAAGCACTGTTGAAAAATGAGGGTATTTTTGAAAAATTTTTTATGGTAATGGAAAATAACAAAGGCAATTAAAGACAGATAGAGCTTGTAATAAGGACAAATCCCAGACAGTATCTCTGAGACCTGACCACTGAAAATCTCCTCAGAGGACTGTACAGCCAGAATCGTCTTGACAGGCTCACTGCTTTAATGTCTTGAAAATGATGGATGAGCCGAGAGTGCATGTTGGTGGCTACCCACTGGGTTTGCTTTCTAGAAGCATATGTAATCCTGACCTATCCTCTGATGGTAACATTGGGAAGCTATTTAATACCCTGGAGTGTTAAAGTGGACAATACAGAGGATCCCAATTGATGATACAGGTCAAAATCATGTTGCTGCTTTACCTCAACCCTCAGTCTTGTTAACTGAAATAATAGTGGCACAACTCTGCTTTGCATTGAATTAGGAAAGAATGTGCATGATTTTCTCAAGGATGAGAGAAACACACAAAATATGTTATGTTGCAAATATCTCACTTAAAACTGAATGTAGAGGATTAAGACAGTCTATGGAGAAATCAGAAGGATCATGATTTAGGAAGATGTCAAGCACAAGTGAGTGGCAAGGTTTTAAACAGCTGCTGCTGGCCATAAAAATAAGTGAATTGTAAAATCTTCTGAATGTTAAGCTTCCAAAAATAGCAGAGATGGAAATATTTCTGAAATTCTAATACAAGGAAAGTCACTCACATAAATACTTTTTAAGGGAATTGGTGCATTAAGAGGAAGGATTTGTAGACTAAAAGCCACATAATACACAAAGGTTTCATCGTGACAGGACATTTGTTAAAAGAATTCATTTGCAGCTACAATATTCAGGTTCAGTAATTTCTCAGCAAAAAAGGTTAATGGAAACAAAACCGAATTCAGGGCACCATCTCTCAACCACTGTGCAGAAATATAGACAGAAATACACCCTTGGCATAGGCTCAGGCTATAGAAGGTAAAATAATTGCAACATACTATTTGGTACAGATTTATTTTTTACATACAAGATATTTATGGGAACAAAACCCCTCAGGGAGTGAGGGGAACAGGATAGGGCAGAAAGAAGAGGTTAAACTGTGATGCAGCTGCCCCAGAGACTTCAGGCTGGTTGCATGAGGAACTGTTAAGCTGGATGACCCTTCAGTTTTGTCCCAGACTGAACCAAGAGGGTCATGTTCAATCCTATACCTATGTTCACCTATCATTGCCAGTAAGTCTAGCTGGGAGATAATGTAACCTTGGATGAGGCAGTTCCCTTTGGCCAACGGAGAGTGACTCGGCTTTGAACTTTTAGCAGCCAACATTCCCAGTTCCTGGAGTAATCAGCACATCGAACCACAGCATCACCTAAAGAATTTGCTGGGGCCCAAGATTGTTTTGCAAGGAGTCTGATGCTCCAGAGCAGTGTGAGAGCTTGAGGGTTCCTATCCTAGCACAGCCACAGGGATGGACTGGTTTAGGGCTGATGATCAGTACTGGACAGACGTGGGCCCCCTGGACAAGTGCAGGTTCCACTTCCTGCTCTGCCTTTCCTGCTCAACCCCTATCCCGGGGGCAGAATTCTCAGCTTTGTGTGCCTCCAGTCAATCTGGAGGCTAACTTCCTCTCTGTCCAGGTGCGCCTGTGAATCCTCTGGGATCTCTAATGGTAGTAATGGCCTGCCTCCCCAGTGCTTTGTTCACAGACATTAGCACTGCCTTGAGGAAGTATCAGGAATGGGCTTGCCTTTCAGCACGATGAGAATAGAACCAGCTGGGAGTTGATTCATGGGATTTCAGGTGTGGAAATAAGGTCAGGCTTGTAATGTAGGGCTGGGGGAATACCATTAAGATCTGACTTTGTCCTTTCTCATAGTCCCTGGGTCGAGGGTTATTTCTTTCTTGGTTTGGTTAGTGTGGCTCCGAGTCTCTTTGGTAAGTTTTTAATCAATACAAGCAGAGAATAGAGGGAGGATATAGATGGAGTGGGCATTTGAGTGAGTGATTGGGGGCAGGCAGAATAAATGACCTCTGATTACCTCCACCTGGGGTTGTAATAATTCCGTGTTTGAAGGCAGAGAGCATGGATATGTATAAACCAAATGGTGGCTGGATGGAGCTGGAGAGACCTTTTCAAATCAACTTCCAGCCCTAGAAGCTGCCCTGAAAAATTTATAATTGTCACAGAAACACAAAAATTAGGAAAAGTTGATTAAGAAAGAAGCCAGAAAACCTGTTGGCTGTGGTCTAATCTCCCTTCCTGGACAAAAAGGGTAACCTGAGCTGGGGGTCGTATTTTAGAATGGCTGGGAAAGTGGGAGTCTGGCTTGCACTTCAGGGCTTGGAGTAGCAGTGTTCTATGGAACATTACAGATAGTGAAGATCCAACAAGAAAAGGACCAAGTAAGAGACAATGCCAAGGCAGTGCAGATGCACCTGCAGAACAGGGGAGCCCTGTGCACACTGGTCTGGAACCGGATGAAGAAGCAAACATGAGGCTGGAAGGGATCTTGTCAGAAACAGATGTCAAGGCTGTCTCAGCTCAAATGGCTCTTTAAAAATACATATCTGCACTTAACAGGCAACCCAGATATCCACACGGATCCATCACAACAGATGTTATGCTTCCTTTGGTTGAGGGTGGAATGTGGTCCAGGCTGGTCCTGGGTAGCTGTGTTGAGGCCTCACTACCTGCCAGGTGCAGGGCTAAATCATCTGTATACATGTGTTATTTAGTCTTTACAATAACCCTCCATTCTTATCAAACCATCAGTTAGAGTAATATCTAGGGGGACTGATGGCTTCTAAATTGTATCCTTTGATTAAGTTAGACAATCAAAAAGCCATACTCCAAGAAAGTGTCTGTGCTACCTGGCACCCCCACACATACTCCTATAATTGAATAGCACTGTGGTGATACCCACTAGCTGACTCTGTTAGAAGCAGTCATTTTAAAAGTATCATTTGTGCTTAATGTAATGATATTGCTTATTGCATTATACACTATCCTCCTTATGAGTTCCCAAGGGAAATAATCCCTGGTCTTAACACTGAGAATTATCGTATCTAACCTATCAATAAGATGATACAATAATTTTGATGTTATGGCCACTGGATCATGCAACTGATCTTGTTACCTACTTGCACTGGCTGCTAGGAAGCTCAGGGCCAGATATATGGTCCTACATAAGGCATGCCATTACCTTAGTTTCATTCCATTCTTTATTGTTCAACTTGTTTTATTTAATTGTGTTTTATCTTTTTTGTCCTGTGAATTTTTGTGCCCTGTTTAAAATGCTTTTTGTACAAGGGCAGATATAAATGCATACATGCATATATTTATATATAAATTCATACAAACCTAAAAATGCTATGGCCAAATTTAAAACAGTACAAGGAATAAGGGTTTTGTGTACACGTAATTGAAATTAGTGAAATTTCTGTCCCCTATTAACATTATTTCTTGTTAAAATTGATAAGCAATCCAGTTTTCCTGCTTCACGTTTTTATTAAAGAAATCTATTTTCAACTTGCCAGAAACCTGAACTCTCTATACCTCATAGAGGAGCCAAGCTGTCTGGTTTATATGGAACAATTTCTCCATCTATTGGCACAATTTAATATTGCAAATATCTCAAAACCCAATGCTTCCTTGTTCATTCTATGGAGATTTTTTTCCCCATTGAGTCTTTCTAAAAGTTTCCACTGTCAATAATTAAATGCATCTCTGCATTAAGCTTTCTGCCTTCTAGAGTCATTAAACCTATAGAAATTAAATCCATGGCTGGGCTCAGGAGCTTGACCACAGTTTCCACCTCCTAAAGGAAGCTAAGCCAAATTTTCCAACATAAGACATAAAGGAATGAACCAGTATTATGTACAAATTTAGAGAGCAAAACAAGTTTAGGATGTGATAATCATTTTAAATCATGTTTAAGGGCTAAGTGAAATGTCAGAAATGCCATTTTAATCTTCATTTTGGAATAGCATATAAATCACAAAGCACATGGGTATCCAAAAGGGCCAATCAATTTTATAAGTATGTATCATAAACTAATACTGAATATCAAGACTGAATCAGTCTCACTTGAGCACTTTTATCTTCATGAGTTCTTTCCTCTTCCATGAAATGAAAAGAATAGAAATTTTATGTCTACTATAGTAGAATTGTAGTGAGGACTACAGAATACTTTTTAAAACTACCTAGCACCTAGTAAACACTACATAAATGGTAGATTTTAGTTGTAATAGTAGGAAGAAAAAGCTTTATAAACTTTTTCCCATCAGTCTCTTGTCTCTCAATCCTTTGACAGCATGTTGAATTTCTGACCTAAAGAAACAATTTAAGAAGACCTAAAATCTAGGGGTGGGGTGGGGGTGGGGAGTGGATCTTATAAAAAGCAAGAAATAATGGTTTTGACAAAGATTCTGAATATTCAGAAAGGAACAAGAAGCAACTGAGAAGAAGCAGTCCCTTCATTCCCCTCTGGCCTTCCAGTCTACCTCAAGTACCCTCATTGGCAGAGCCTCACAGGGAGCAGCTAGCCAAGAAGTGGGGTGTGCAGGGCCCAGCCACAGCACCCCAAGGTGGAGGGTAGAAAAGAGGGACTGAATAGAGGGACTAACAGAAAAAAATCCTTGTCAGTTTCTCTGAAAGACAATAAACAATAAAATATGTAAAAGGTATTTCCATACAGTGGTAAATTCTGTGAAGGAAATAACCAAGAGGCTGGGCGATAGAGAGTGAATTGGGCTTTATGTTAGGGTAGTCAGGAAAGACTTCTCTGAAGAAGTGGCATATGAACTGGGTCAGAGAGATGAGAGGAGCCCAGCAGGTGAGGAGGAGCAAAGGCCTCGAGGGAGGGATGTCTGGAGAGCATGAGGATTAGAAAGACCACAATAAATAAGAAGGGGTCAGGGTAGGAGATGAAATCAAATGCAAAACCCAAACAATGTAAGGGCTTGATGGTGAGACGAGAAAGTTGGATTTTATTCAAAATGCCATGTGAAGCCATTAGAGAGATTCAATGATAGAGTACTGTAATCTGATCAGGAAAGCTCTGGAAGTTTGGTGGATAAGCGATTGTAGTGGGATATATGTGATGCAAGCAGGGAGCCCAGATAGAAGACTGGTGAGCTTTGTGCTGGTTTGAAGCTGTTATGTACCCCCAGAAAGAGCCATGTTCTTGCAGTCCATTTCTATGGACTGCTGTGGGGGGAATTTTTTGTTAGGTTACTTCAATTTGAGATGTGGCACATCCTATTCCAGGTGGGTCTAATCCTTTTACTGGAGTCCTTTATGAGAGGATAAAGGATAGAAAAAGCCAAGAGAGCTTAGAGAGAAAAAGCCCTGGGGAAGCAAGCAAAGACCCACAAAACGTCACAAAGGAAGCCACTGGAACCAGGGAGCTGAAAGCAATAAAACCCAGGAGAGAAAGACCAACAGACATTACCATGTGCCTTCCCATGTGACAGAGGTGTCCCAGATGCCAGCAATCTGTCTTCAGAGTCCACATGTCATCCTATTGATGCCTTAATTGGGACATTTTCATGGCCTTAGATCTGTAAATTTTAAGTCAATAAATAGAAGCCAATGTAAAAGCCAATCCATTCCTGGCATATTGCATTCCAGCAGCTTTAGCAAACCAAAACAAGCATGCTAGGAGGGAGATGTTGATGGATTGCTTTGAGGAGGTGGTTGTAAAGATGGAGAGAAGTAGACTTATGGGGAGGGATTTGGGAGGTAAAACTGACAAGAACTTATACATATGGGATGTGGGATGTGAGGAAGAGAGATGAGTCAAGAATGACTCCTAATAAAGTTATGAAGTATGTAACAACATGAATGGACCTTAAAGACATTATGCTGAGTGAGATTAGCCAGAAACAAAAGGACAAATACAGTATGGTCTCACTGATATGAACTGACATTAGTGAATAAACTTGGAGAATTTCACCGGTAACAGGGACCATCAGGAGATAGAAATAGGGTAAGATATTGGGTAATTGGAGCTGAAGGGATACAGATTGTGCAACAGGACTGAATATAAAAACTCAGAAATGGATGACACAATACTACCTAACTGTAATACAATTATGTTAGAACACTGAATGAAGCTGAATGTGAGAATGATAGAGAGAGGAGGACTGGGGACACAAATGAAATCAGAAAGAAAGATAGACGATAAAGACTGAGATGGTATAATCTAGGAATGCCTAGAGTGTATAATGGTAGTGACTAAATGTACAAATTTTAAAAATTGTTTTTGCATGAGGAAGAACATATGAATGTCATTAATGCAGGGTGTTGAAAATTGATAGTAATTAATATTTTAAAATTTTAACTTATGTGTGAGACTAAAGCAAAAAGTGTTTATTTGGTACAAAATTTATATTTTGACTAGTGCATTTCCTAATATAACTTATGTGGACAGCGTAATTGAACACCATAAGTACATGGAACCTTGAGTAGGGCATGAGATTTTGTTGGTTTGTCCAGAGTGATGCCCCAATAAATCCCAGAGTAATTTGAACAGTGAATAAAAAAGTATTTGTGAAGTCCCCTTTGGGGAATGGTGAGAGAGGGGGAAAATTCAACTTCCCCAAGTTGAATTCTTGACATTCTCACAAGCAGTGCAGACAACCAAAGCAATAGGCTGAGCCCCCAATCTTGGGGTTTGTTCATATGAAACTTAACCCCACAAAGGATAGGTCAAGCCTACTTAAAATTAGGCCCAAGAGTCACCCCCAAGAGAACCTCTTTTGTTGGTCAGATGTGGCCTCTCTCTCCAACCAGCACAACAAGCAAACTCACTGCCCTCCCCCTGTCTACGTGAAACATGACTCCCAAGGGTGTGGACCTTCCTGGCAACATGGGACAGAAATCCTAGAATGAGCTGAGACTCAGCATCAAGGGATTAAGAAAACCTCTAGAATGAGCTGAGACTCAGCATCAAGGGATTGAGATAACCTTCTCGACAAAAAGGGGGAAGAGCAAAGTGAGACAAAATATAGTGTCAATGGCTGAGAGATTCCAGAGTCAAGAGGTTATCCTGGAGGTTATTCTTATGCATTAAATAGATATCACCTTGTTAGTCAAGATGTAATGGAAATGGGGGAACAAATGTTAAAATAAATTTAGTTTGAAATGCTAGTGATCAACGAAAACAAGGGGTAAGGGGTATGGTAGGTATAATCCTTTTTTTTTCTTTCCTGTGTTCATTTTATTTCTTTTTCTGTTGTCTTTTTATTTCTTTTTCTGAATTAATGCAAATGTTCTAAGAAATGATGAATATGCAACTAAGTGATGATATTGTGAATTACTGATTATCTATGTTGATGTTTTATTTGGTTTCTTAATTTTTTAATTAATAAATAAATTTTAAAAATAATAATAAGGAAAACAAACAAAAAAAAAAGATGTAATGGAAAGGCTAGAGGGAACTGCCTGAAAATGTAAGCTGTGTTCCAGTAACCATGTTTCTTGAAGATGATTGTATAATGATATAGCTTTCACAATGTGACTGTGTGATTGTGAAAACCTTCTGTCTGATGCTCCTTTTATCTACCTTATCAACAGACAAGTAAAACATACAGAATAAAAATAAATATAGGGGGAACAAATGTTAAAATAAATTTAGTAGTTTGAAATGCTAGTGATCAATGAAAGGGAGAGATGAGGGGCATGGTATGTATGAATTTATTTCTGTTGTCTTTTTATTTCTTTTTCTGAAGTGATGCAAATGTTCTAAGAAATGCTCATGATGATGAATATGCAACTGTGTGATGATATTGTAAATTACTGATTATATGTGTAGAACAGAATGATCATATGTTAAGAATGTTTGTATTTCTTTCTTGTCATATTTTTTAAAAAGTTTTTAAATTAACAAAAAATTAAAAAACTTCACTGAATATATGGAAAAACAAAACAAAAACAACAACAACAACAACAACAAAAAGAATGACTCCTAGATGAATCCTAGAATGACTCATCAGTTTAAGCAAGTAGATGGAGTGTGGTGTTATTTCTTGAGTTAAATATAACTGAAAGGGGTAGGAGTCAAGTTCTTTTCTAGGCCCATTAAGTTTGAGATGCCGTCAGAGTATCAGGGTGAAGATCTCAGATAGGGAGTGGGTTATGTAAGTGTAGAGCTTAGGAGAAAGTTCAGAATTGAAGACATGGTTTCAAAAGTTATCAGTATATATCACCAGATGAGATCACCAAGGGAGAGAGAGGAAGTGGAAAAGAGGAGAAAGCCCAGAACAAAACAGTGGGGCTCTCCAACATTTAAGTCTGTGAAGAGATGAGAATCCAACAAAGAAAACTAATAAAGTATCACCAGTGAGGTAAATGGAATATCCGGAGGGTAAAGTATCAATAAAACAAAGAGAAGAAAGTGTAATTAAAAGGCAAAGAAGCTATTGTGTCTAATGCTGTCAAGAAGCAAACAGAGATGACTGTTGCCTTGACCCATGGAGGTCATCTGTGACCCTGACAACACAGAGGTCATTTGTGACCAGGCACCAGTAATTTTCAATGAATGGTAACAATGGAGCCAAACTGGAGTGTTTTGAATAGTAAATGAGAGCCTCTGTTAAAATAGCAAAGAAGACTGAAACCTCTAGCCATGCTGGACAAACATATTTAAAATTTTTAGTCCATGACCAAACTAGAAAAAAAGAGAAAAATCCCCAGGAGGCCAGAAGTGATGAGGGAGTTGAGAAGCAGAGTGGTCTAGGCACCCAGGTTAAAGTAGCAGCAATCCCATGAGAAACTGAAGCCCTCGGCTTGCACCTTGAGGAATTTGTACTCTAAATGTTAGTGTACATGTGATGCGGGAAATCTCAGTCAGAGAAACTAGTTCATAAATTGTAATGGCACCAATGATGACCCTGGGGCCCCTGCCAAATGTAATGTAAACCTAGCATGTAGGAACACTTCAACAAGTCAAGGATGTGGGAGTCTCAGAGCAAATCCAAACAAACAAAAAACAACCAAGTTTGCTCAAGGCACATGTTTTAGTTTGTTAATGCTGCCAGAAATGCAGTATACCAGAAAAGGGTTGGATTTAATAAAAGGAATTTATTAAGCTACAAGTTTACAGTTCTAAGGCCATAAAAATGCACAAATTAAGGCATCCAGAGAAAGATACCTTAATTCGAGAAAGGCCAGTCTGGGAAGGCACATGATTGGCATCTGCTGGTCCTTTGGCTTCTGGTTTCAAACAGCTTCCTGGGGGTTTCAAACAGCTTTCTGTAAACCTCTCTCTCTCTGTGTTATCTCTGAAGCTTTTCCCAAAACGGTTCCCTCTTAAAGGACTTTGGTAAGCAACCCACCTTGAATGAGCAAAGATACATCTCTGTGGAAACCACCTAATCAAAAATTCCCACCCATAATTGGGTAAGTCACATCTCCATGGAAACAACTTAATTAAAATATCCCACCCAACAGTATTGAATCAGGATTAAAGAACATGGCTTTTCTGGAATGCACAACAGTTTCAAACTGGCGCAAAACACACAAAAAATTATTAAATAAATGAAGGAAAAAATCTATTAATGACTAGCTACCTAATTTAGAAATGTAATCTAATAGAAACTGTAAAATAAGTATTTAAATTTATTAGATATAAAGTAATGATTTCTCCATGTTTGCTATTACCAATATTAGCCTTAATATTATTGCTATTATTAGTCATTTTGTGGAGGTGATTTGACTTTCTCTTTGGTGCCTTTTCAGTCTGAAAGGAAGTGGGAACACTTAATTTTACAGGCATTAAGAAATGCTCTTGCAATACCATTTTTTTTTTTAAATTAACGTTGTTGCTACTACATGTGCAAATCCTTAGTGGTGTGGGTTACCAAGCATCTTGCCCAACATATATGGAGGATAATAAGACCTTCTTAAAAGTTGCCAACAAGAAAAGACAAATTACCTAGAGAGAAATGAAAATTAATATGGCAATACTACTACTAATATTAATAATAATAAATATTTATATGAGTATATTAAGTGCCAGACACTATTCTAAATATTTTACAAGCATTAAGTCAAAATTTAAATAATATATGAGCTACTATGAGGTAAGTGTTCTCATTATTATCCCCATTATAAAGAGGAAAACATTGTGAACAGAGAGTTTGTGTAACCTATGCAAGGTCACACAGCTAACATGCATCATAACCAGTTAAAGAAACAGATGTTTTTCTCAACAAGACAGATGCCAGAATACTATAGAGTAATATCTTTAAAGTTCTGAATGACAATATCAAGAATAGAAATAAGAATTTTTACACTCAACTAAATATTATTTGAGAATGAGGGCAAAACAAAAATATTTTTGTACCTACAAAGATCAGGAGAATGTACCACCCTCGCTAAAAAAACTACTGAGTGATTATTTCAGTAGAAAGAAATTATGAAGTACAAGAAGCAATGTTAAACGTAGAAATTGATGTAGAAAGAAATTATGAAGTACAAGAAACAATGTTAAACATAGAAATTGATGTATTATTTTTCTAGTTTGCTAGCTGCCGGAATGCAATATATCAGAAATGGAATGGCTTTTAACAAGGGGAATTTAATGAGTTGCTAGTTTACAGTTCTAAGGCCGAGAAAATGTCCCAATTAAAACAAGTCTATAGAAGTGTCCAATCAAAGGCATCCAGGGAAAGATACCTTGGTTCAAGAAGGCCGATGAAGTTCAGGGTTTCTCTCTCAAGTGAGAAGGCACATGGCAAACACAGTCAGGGCTTCTCTCTCAGCTGGAAGGGCATGTGACGAACACGGCATCATCTGCTAGCTTCTTCTCCTGGCTTCCTTTTTCATGAAGCTCCCTGGGAGGCATTTTTCTTCTTCATCTCCAAAGGCTGCTGGCTGGTGGACTCTCTGCTTCGTAGTGTTGCTCTCTCTGAATCTCTTTCTCCAAAATGTTTCCTCTTTTATAGGACTCCAGTAAACCAATCAAGACCCACTCAAATGGGTGGAGACATGTCATCCCCTAATCCAATTTAACAACCACTCTTGACTAAATC